>OX465173.1:28605167-28794349 GCA_949987655.1 Polymixis flavicincta | reverse complement strand
GATTGATGTCGGGGACCATCGTTAACATGGCCTGATTGAAATATAAGGCGCGGGCAGACAGGTGGATAGCCGAGGGGAGGGGATAGGACAGCGGGGATGATACGCGTTAATTAAATCCTGCGACGGAATATGATGGATTATGAAATAGGAATAGCTGTGTTTATAGTGACAGCTTTTATGATTTAGTTAATAATTGTAAATTTTTTTTTATTTCTCATAAGAAGCCCAAGAATTTCAGTAGATTTCTTATTCACGTTAAGACATCCGAAGGCAGACAGCTTCATATCAGAAACATACAAAATATTTCCCTGATATCAAAATCGTTTAACCACACTACTCATACGAGTCTCTCATACACGCTTATGAATAATTCCCAACAAGTTCGTTCAGCAGAGCGTTTGTTTCATCACTCATGTGTGTACTATTTGAGTTTAATATCGACGAGCCTGCTCATTGGTCGGGGCATGGCGCGGAAAATATTGTCCAATAACAGTCTATGCACGCACAGGCCGTTCGCAATAAATTCACGAAAAAAAAGAAATTCACGTAAAAAAGGTGCAATACGATTTTGTGGGTGGTGGTTTATTCTTTAAAAATATGTATAAAATCTTTGAGTTCAAACGATTTTTCCTATCATCATTTTGTTTTCAGGAATATTGATAACATGAAGGTACTCTGATATTATATATGTATCCAGTGCCTTTATGTCTACCAAAACAGCGTATCTGCATAGTATCTAAACAATTACACGTTACAAAACTATATACGAAGTCACAAAATGGAATTCCAGCCGATGTTTGTAGTTGATCAACTATGTGGAAGTACCGTGAACCGGACTGTTGAACAACTGCGCATTGCAACTAGTTGTCCGACCGCAATCGCAATTTGTCGCAACTGGTCGCACTTGATCGGACTCGGCTGTAGTTGTTTGTTCCAAGCTTCTCCCAAGACAATTAATGTGGTGTCAGTACGCTGGCTCATATGCTTTGCTTGACAAATTGACTCTTTTTGCAGTACTACTAGAGAAGTGAAATAAAAACACCTCGTTGAATGTCCAACTCAACCCATATCAAAATCAAAAGTCATTTATTCAAACTAGGCTGAGAGTCAGCTCTTTTTGAACGTCAAAATTACATAAGACAGTCTCCCAAAACGCCCACCCTTCACCACTTCCTAGTGCTTTAGCTGGGAAGAAGAAGTGGCGCAACCAACTCCCCAGCAGCACAGCTGTCTGTTACGTTGGAAGAACTTGATTCTGTACAATAAAAATAAAAATTTAATCATACAGTCTAATAAAATATACAATTCTGTGAAGTAACTCATACAACCTGTCAGTAGGTAAGCTAATTCTGGTGAAATAACACAAACATTGTCTTGAGTTAATCACAGCGACGAGTCGATAATAGAATAGTATGCCTTAGAACAAATGTTGGATTTTACTTTAGCTTTTAACTCATTACAATTTACATTGTAATGAGTTAAACTCATTACAATTTACATTGTAATGAGTTAAAAGCTATGACACAAAAATGGCTGCCATTCAGGAGGGTGTGGGTTTCGACACCACATGTAGAATAATTTTATTGATAGAAAAGAGCAAACTACCACCCCTTTAAGTTTGTACAGTCCGAAACCGGACATTTTGTATAAGATGTTAGCGAAGACGAATTGCGATGCTACCGTGAGAATACGAATATCTTTTAAAAATCTCTTAGACAAACAATATAGCACCTAGTTGGTAACAACATCACGAGAATACAACTCCACTAACCCTGTCTCTCAAATATACCAAACGTAATAAAGACTAAACTAACTGAAGATAAAATATTAGAATATCGGAACGTTCATACAATAGCCTGCTCCAACGCAAACACATCAAGCGGTGCCGTCTGACTGCGATAACTAACTGCCCGCAATAAAACTTTTACCTCCCCCCCCCCTCCTACCATCTATCCTCTCGAAAATAATCCTCACTGAAAAGTCAGTGAAACGGCATACTTAACAAAGGGAAT
The DNA here is from genome assembly GCA_949987655.1 of Polymixis flavicincta. Lineage (NCBI taxonomy): Eukaryota > Metazoa > Arthropoda > Insecta > Lepidoptera > Noctuidae > Polymixis > Polymixis flavicincta. The sequence continues at coordinate 28,792,337 of OX465173.1, read as the reverse complement.
TTGGCTGGCTTAAAGTTGTGCCCCCACTGACACGGCTACGCTACCGCGATGCCCCGCGATATATTATGGAGATTTTATGATCCTCTCACCCCGCTGAAAGGGTAAGACGGCGAGGCTCTCCCGTAATATATGCATTTTCTTACACAGATTCATTTTAAAATGTTTTTAATATCGCTAAGTTGGTTTGGCAAGAGTTGCTCATTAAGTTGAGCTTGCCTCTGATTGCGGAAGTTACGCGGAACGACGTAAAGAAACTTTTAATTTAGTTTTTGCGCTGTTCGCTACTGTCAATGGAACGGTAGTCTAATTTAAAATTGTTTATTCAAATAAAATGGATAAAAATACGAAAAGCCAAGCTTGAGATTTAAGCCAGAGTAAAAGTGAATTTTTTCGGAGCTTTGAAAAACATTAAATTAGGATGTACCTATGTCAAAGTACTGGAATAAATTCTGTAGAATGCTGAAATTATAATAAATTAAACTCAACCGTAAGACAGACTCTTAAAGAATTTTGTAAGAGAATGTTGACAACGATTAATGTGGAAGATTTTCAGTCTTTTGATACTTTGGAGACAAAATATAACATTAGCTCAGTCACTACACAATGTAAATATCCCACAATAATTACAAAAAATAATCTGTTGGTTATGCCCTACCCTAAACACGACCCAACATGATCTCATAACTCCATGCTTCCCTCCGTAACATTACTGCTGGACAAAGGTCAATGTTTATTGGCCGTGTCAGACGTCACTACGTCAGAACACTTTTTTTTCTACTGACGTAGTACGTTGACTTATGCCCAGCACTAGTCAGACCGTAGAAAATGCGGCACAATGACGCGATGTCTAGGTTAATGTGGTGTTCTAGTTAGGGGGATAATTGTGCGCTGTATAGGTGGCAGAATGATTAAGATTGTTATTCTTACGTAAAAGAAAGTATAGAAAGGTCTAAGATATTACGGATTTTTTGAAAAAGATAATGGATATGGATCATTTATCTTCCAAGGGTACATTATCGTTAACTTTGGATTGAACGGCTAATGTGGTGCTAAACAGTGCTTTGTAGAAACTTAGTAACTCAAAAAATGGACGTAATGATGACTTTAAGCATTTTCTTCGTCTCTCTGCAATTGCTTAAAAACTGTGACAGTATCCTAATTATAAGTTGATCAATACAGTTTCGCGTAGCTTGCAGTGTTGTTGCGCCCTATCCTTACAGCTGAAGATGTAGTGAGTAGTTTGAGGTTCAAACGTTTTCAGTGAGTTCTGTTCCGACTGAAACTTCAAAGGTGAGCGGAGGTGCTATTTACATTCGTTTCCGTTTCCTTATACATATTCCGCTTTTCTTAGTTTTATATTCTCGTTTATTATTTTATTCACGATTCCCTTAATTTTGTAACAAAATTCAGCAATTAATTTAGTTACAAGTACGATAAAATTTTCTTCCCAAAGAGACGCTTCACCTCTCGGAGTTAATAAGAGAGATTTAACCTGACAAACACATGAGCCTACACTCTAAACATCTATGTTTTGTTTACGTTTACTCATACCAATAGATAAATTATGGAAGTCAACCGCCAGAGTGACACACACCACATTTCCCACAAGAACTTCGACACAGTGAAACACAGCGAAATGTAGGTAACCGATATATATTCACTCGACAAACAAAATGATTTGATTTGAGTTGACGTGAAGAACGGGCGCAAACAGTCTCCCTGTCACAGATGGATGCGAGTTTCAGCGCAAACACCCTATAAATGCGGGGAGGAAAGAACACACAGTGACGAAACCGAAACAACACAACTGTATTACAGAAGAAGATCTTCTGGCTTAGAAGAGAAAGAGCTTGCCTCAAAATTACTGGGATTTCAAAGAGTTTGGTTACTGAAAAGTGCCGAATATTGTGATTTGTAGGAGATGACTTACGAGATCAATTGAGAAAATGTAAAACTCTCTTCTTTTTATCATACTATGTGTCACTTACAATAACAGTCGATCATTTAGATGTTTACTAGTATGTAATTCACATGATCAAGTCAAGAGATCTGTCCAACTCTTTTGGGGCAAAGTGGTATAAGTGGTAGATTTAGGTTATTGGAAATCGATCTGTAACTCTACAGCAAATTGACTCGTGATTAAATTACTGAATGTTCTGGAAAACGAATCGTAACTTGATTAGCATTTTACATTCTCTGAAACATTAAAACAGCCATAAAGATTACAGGCTGCACGTATATTAAAGGCATAAAATTAAGAGTAACATCCTCATTTGCTTAATTACCAGATGTTCACAATCGAGCCTCTATTAACGCCATTAACGAATACTTCAAATGTTCACGTAATATATTATATTTTATACTCAACATCTTCAACGAATATAAAACAAAATAAGATAATAAATTATCTAAGAGGAAAGGAAATTAACGTCGGGTATCATAATTAATTGATAATAAATTATAAGCGCTTCAGATTTTTATAGCAAGTAAAATAAAGAAGTAGATGCTTGAGAATATAGTACTTAAGTAGAAATGTTTTTCATTTCGTTAAAAAGATTGTATAATAAGGGTGAAAACTAGAATCTACCCAAGATTTTTAAAACGAAACGCAAAGTTTCCTAAAGATAAACCTACCTATAATAAATGATATTCTCACAAAATATTAAAACTTATCAGTCGATTAGTAGGTACCCACTAGTGTACCTAAATACCTATGTAGATAATAATTTAGACTGTATACGCATTTATATCTACCTGTATAGGCACACGGTAAAGAGTCGACAAAGAGTCTCGTAAAGGAACCAAAAGTAATGTTTAACTGCGGCAATTTGTTTATAAACTTCGGTACCAATACCATCTTATGATGACCTGCTCCGAAGAACACCTGTTACCGAGGTGACTACCTAGAACTTTAATTTACTAGGATGGAATGAAAAACGGAAGCACGAGAAATGGAAAAATTTGCGCGCAATGTTTATGAATGGTGCGCCGAGATTACCTGAGTTTACTTTCAATCTTAAGATTATTTTTTAAAAGATATGCAATATTTGAAAACTAGTAAACTAATAAATACTACAAAAAAAAAACATGACTTACGTTACCCCGTTTTAAGATTTTTATGGGGATTTCAAAACGCAGCAAACCCTGATGACACTTGACTCCTAAAATACGTTTCTTATTTTGTTTTGTGTACATTTAATATAAAAATCTCATTTTAAGTTGTTTTCATCAGTAAGTATCTACTATGACATCATAAGAATCCCTAATATTAACATCTTCCTTAAAAGAATCGATTAAGATTCAAAATAATTTAGAACTAGGTAGATAGTAGATACTTACTTATTACGATTATCCATTTAACCCCATTAAAACACGTCATATGAACTGTTCTCCTTTCATAGATAAACAACATACCACCGTCGTCAGCAATGTATACAAAACAGCGTAACATTTAAACGTGCACTCAAATTATACGACACATTATGCAAACAATTTCATATGAAAATGTTGTAAAATGCCAAATTTTGAGGTCTGGACATCAACTTGAAAGAGAATTGTACTTAACATTAAGACCCCACTCATTTATTATTTAAAAAATAAAATCTTTTCTTTGCCGTCCTTTTTATATTTTGGCGACCGAAATAAATCGAATGAGGCTCGTTTGTCAAAAGCGAAAGAAGGGTTTTAGACAAATGGTGCACTACCACTCAATTTAGTTTTATGTAGCTTGATATATTTTTTTGTTTTATTCGCTGATATTATTGTATTAAGTATAGTTGATATAAAAATACTTTATACGTACCTAGATACTTAACAACCATTTCGATGAAGATTCATAGACATACGGAGAATCGTTTCATTGTCATGGTATTAATTATTTTTGTAAATGATGAGGTTGGTATGTGAGGTTAATAATCATATCAATTTAAGATTATTGATGTCCACGAAAGGTCAACATCATTTTACAGTAGACTAGCCAGTAGGTAGGTCGCATAGAGAAATTATCATAAGCAATTTTGTTATCAATGCTATTTGAATATCAACATCCCACGCAGACGAACACAAATATATTTTCCAAAAAACCCAAATTTATTCGACGCAGACGGTGAATAAACAATTATTTTCAAATATCGTATTGCCAAACATACATAATACATTAGAGGGAAGAAATAAAGGAAACGGAAAGATTAATCGATCAGATCATTATAGTTAATCGTGAGCCATCAAATACATTCCGTTCTGTGTTGACTTTTCCTTATTGTGACCTTCATTTTCTGGAGCGGTAAAAAATCCGAACCATTTGACAATTGTTTTGTTAAGCGTTTTCTTTCATAAAGATGGAAAATGTCAAATATTTAATGCTGATATATAGATAGTGTCGAAATTAATGGTTCTACCGTTCCTTTAAAAAAAAAAAACTTTCATGAGGAAATGTGGATGGATTTTTGCGAGCAGAAAAGTCATATATTTAATGGAAAGTTTAGTGTATCAGGAAATAAGAAAATACCAACGAAGAACCGAAGAAGATCTAGCAGATACTTCTTTCATAATAAAAAAATTGAGATTCTAACAGAAATAATATTATCACATGAAAGTTAAAACAAAAATGGGTCAAACAAATACCAACAACACACCAAACATTCTTGATTCATCCAAAACTCAATTGTTTAACAAAAGTATGTCAAACAATTCCATTTTACCTGAATTTGAAGATCCCAACATAGAAACGATGGCTGCTTACACACATGAGCGGACAAATCCTTTCGTTCCACATATTAAATAAGGAAGCTGCCACTCGACTGTGGTAATGAGCCCTAAGTAGGGTCCATATCCCTACGCTGTCTCAACGAGCCAACCTTACACATTCTGACAACATTTTGTACATCTCATAACTTCTATCAGCTTGTAATGTTTACACTGTTGGGTCACAGACCTCACGCGGGCCCAGTTTGTAGATGTCACATGTCTTCGATTAGGCACGCCACGATTGCGGCGGTAAGTCCCCTCTTTGAGGTGTGGTTTGAGAGGCGGCATGGCGTCCTTACCTTCCGCCTGACGCAGGTCATCACCGGACACGGTTGTTTCGGGAGGTTCCTGTTTCGGATAGGGCGGGAGGAAACGCCCGGGTGTTTCCACTGCGAAGATCGCCCTGAGGACACGATGGAGCACACGGTGGCGGACTGCCCGGCTTGGGCGGAGCACCGCCGTGTCCTCGTGGAGGCGATCGGCGGCGGCGATCTCTCGCGTCCGGCCCTGGTCCAGGCCATGGTACGGAGCGAGAGGGCATGGGGAGCCGTCACCTCCTTCAGCGAAGCAGTAATGCTCGCGAAGAGGGAGGCGGCGCACGTGAGGGAGAGGCAGCATATGCACCCTCGCGACCCTAGCCGCTGCAGGATACGGAGACGCCCTGGGCGTCGGGAATCCCAGGCCGATTTCCGGCCACCGTAGGCATGAGCTTGCGGACGGCGAGTAATGGGTAGCTCGCTGTCCGGTAAGGACCAAGCCCAAGTCGACGGCGCGTTGTGTTCCACGCGCGCCTCAAAGAGATGTCAGCACAAAAATGATGGGGCCCGCAAGGGCCGATGCCAATGCCAAATTTTACCTATCCGAGTCAGGATGCCCCAAGTTTCGAGTGCTCAAATTTTCGAGCGGACTGCGCTCGCTCTTGCTTTCCCTTGGTTTAATCTTCCAAGTCAGGATGCTGTTTTCTTTCGATTTGAATAAAAATAAAATGAAATCGACTTTTTGAGCTACTGTATTAAGATTTGTAACGACCCCCCCTAAAAAACCTTGAAACATGGCCCCTTTAGGACTAGATACGCCACTGGTTAGCAATAGGGACTTTAACTCTTTTATAATAAAAGGATTCATATCATCAAAAGTAAACGCATTTTCCTGAAGAATATTCAATTTAAAATTATGCTTAATCTCATTAGAATACCTAGCTTAAATTGTAATCAATGCTTTTAAAGTTTTTGGGACACTGATTTTCAATTTTACTTTCAATTGAAATAACAATTTCGGTATTCATTTCATTACTTCTTGAGCTCTTTCGACTCAGTTGAGTGGTTTTAAAGGGGTATATTTTACTTTAAAATAATACATTTGCCCATATCTCGTGTTCTTATCCTACCACTTTCAATATGTTAATGCTGGTCTCAGTACCTCGTGAAATTTATTATCTTGGAAATATATTGGTCGAAGGTTTTAATATTGTGTCGTGCATTCGTGCCGTAAACTCGTATTAAGTAATCTTTTAAGTCAATGGCATCATGTTATTTATTTTTTAACTTTTGCAGTATACATTCTACAACAAAATAACGGACCACTTGATTTGGGTCCAAGGACCTTAATTCCTTTTGTTCCTAAAATAACACGATCTTTTCCATTTACCTTCCACTTTCCGTTTAAATAGTTTTAGGGTATTATGTTTGATATTCGTCGAAATATGTTACATTTTACTAAATTAATTTTGTTATTAACTTTAACGCTTTCAAACTCTGTCATTTTTTAATCTTTGAAAGACGTAGCAGTTGTATGAGGCAGAGTAATCGTAAAGCTTAAGTAATTTTGACGACGTCGGTAATCCCTTGAAGTTTTTGATAATTTTGTAGCCTCAAACAATGTTCCTAGTTTCTTCAAGATAAAAATAACTGTTGTAAAATGTTGTGTAAGTACCACTATGCTCACCCTACAACAATAATTCACCTCTTCGATTCAGATCGAATATTTCAGCTTCTCTCGAAATTGTTGCCAGCAATGGAAGTCTCCGGAAAATAAATAAGGGGTGGTTGAAACAAATGCGACATTTGTCTCGCGTCACCTGAAACAATTATCGTTGGCTTCGTTGTCGCGCGACAATGCCGCTCGTCGATCTTCTAGCATTACGAATATTTCGTGGAAAAATAATTTACGCGCACCCGAGGTGATTCATCTGGTATTTTGATGCCACCATCTGTTTAATTATAAGTATCGTTAAGATTTAAATGATTTCATTAGCATTGTATGTTTTATCACTTCAAGGGTAGAAAGGCGTTAAAGCTGACGCGTTACAAAACTGTACTCAGGTATAAAAATACTTAAGTTTTTGATGTTGATGTTTCTTGTTATGTTATCATATTTTTGTTAAGTTTTGTTTACACTTTTACATAAAAGTAAAGAACTTTCTAGATTACCATGGACATCATTCAAAAATACTCTTAATAGACTTGATTGAATTAAGCAGATGGAAACATGACCTGCTAATACTACTGCTGCTAAACAATAACGTCAGAGCTTAGTGTCACCCACGCTTCCCAAAATAAGTCAGTAAATACCCACAATGAATAAAAGTCACAAAGGAAATAAGATGATTATATACCCCCAATTCGTTGGTCCTTTGATCATAATCAGTTTTAAACTTGGAATGCCAATGAATGGCGATTGAATTAACCCGTGCACGTCGGATACTGGCTGATTGTAGTAAACAAGACGGGGCACGTCGTTAGTTTCAATGCGCCGACACTGATTGCATGCTCCGGCGACTCGGATGGGGTGACGACTGCACGGATGGACTTCAGCTAATTGTGGGCCGTAGCAGTGAATGGTTGAGGCTGATCATTTGATGTGCAGTGTTGATGAAGGGTATCGATACATTGACCGTAGAAACGACGACATGTAAAATCTCATTGAATTTTTGGGACGAGAAAGTTTTTGACATTAAGCACAATGCCTGGAACACTTGGCGTTAATCATCGATTACTAGCAAATAGAGTTGAAATCAGGTCACTTCATTAGTTGAAACCCGGTTGGCAAATGATTGAGTTGAAAATTGGTAACACTGCCGAAAACAATAAGGAATTGCACGGGATTTATTATTCGTGTACAGAGGTACGTACTACTTTATACAGAAATACTGCTATAATTCTCCATTGCTCAAGAACTACCTAAAAATTTTACCAAAAAAAACAAAAAAAATCTGAGGAAAGTACCTAAGCTATTAAATCTAACATAACCGCAGTAGCATGTTTATAGATCTTGAACGAAGTCTCGAACGGACTTAAATCACCAAAACAAAAATATTCCATCAAGATCTAAAAATGTCATGCTACTAGCAAAACCTTGAATCGTAAGAATATCTAATGAAGGCTCACTCCGGATTAGTCAGAAGCAAATGTCCTACTTTTATTCCGAGAACTGATAATTCAATGTAACTTTGTTTAGACGCATACCTTGAACTGATTACGGCACCTGATTATCAAAGGTATACCTACATTATTCCATTATCCGTGGGTGTTTATGGTTTAGAGTTTATTTATTCTTCTTCTATTATATCAATGCCACTAATTACTTATGTTTAATCAGCCTAGAATATTTTTTATACGAACTACACTGTTTTCTAAGTAAAATTATCTTGGGTAAAATATTAAAGAAATTATTATTGCTACCTAGATTGCATCTACCTGGGACAGTAGGCATATCTAGATCTAGAGCATCGATCGGAGCCACATTTCCTTCACGATGCAATGCCATTCAAACAGTTACCTATATGATGTGTCTAGAACTGTTTGTTGTCACAGTCTATCTACATTTGTTCAATGTTATCGAAATCTAGGTAGGTAGGTACTAAGATTGGTTTCCAATTCATGGTATCAAAGTTTTCACGCTTATAATATGTACTGATTATAATACTAAGGCGGTTTAGGAGGTTTTAGCTGAAAATAATGCAAGAATACTGAAAGAACATTCTCAATTCCTTGTTGAACCGAACATTAGTGTTCGTTGTGTGTTTATCTCTTCAAAAACCTTTTCCTAGTACGTTCCAAAAACCCATTTCCTTCAGACCTAATGAAAAATCCTTGTATTTTTTTTTTTTTAAACTTTGCCCCACACTAGGAATTTCTCCTGTATTTTGGGTGCGTTTACAAACGTTAAAACTCACATACACAAACAGCCAGACCCGGAACAACTAATTGTAGGTCATACAAATACTTGTTCCGTGCGGGAATCGAACCCGCGACACGTAGCGCAGCAGTCAATCGCTTACCCACTGCGCCAACCGTGCCGTCTATATTATCATTAATAACCGCGGGGGGCGGAAGGTGCATTATTTTAACAAGCCACGAAGGTGGTGGCTCAAAGGAGTGGCGTGAAATGTGGCGGTCCTTTGACATCGGCTTCTTGACGCGCTACCTCCGCCGTGCAAATTGCTCGGCCGCCGTATTCAGCGGCCGGTAGGGTAAGCACAATGCCTGGATGAAGGATGCAGAGATGACGAGTTTTAAGAAGTCAGTTAGAAGAGAAATAGATAAGAATTCCCAGCAATAGGCCAATAAAGATAGAAGATGGTGATAACGAAACAAAACAGTCAATAATACTTACCGTGGTCAAATTGTTTAATATGTAGCAGTACATTCTATGAAAAAGCTGCAATTTAATGTGAAAAGTTTTGTCAACTATTATTTCAATCTTATCGTTAATTTCGATCATGAGATAAGATAATTACACAAGCAGTATTTCAGGTTATAGCACATAGGTTAATGGATCTCATAAGAAAAAACAATTCATTTTCTTCATTGAATAAAGATTCATAATAACTTACTTTTGAGTTAATTTTGGATATTACTGACATCAGTGAAGAAAAACCATTGTAAGAAGACCACAGGCGCATTGAGACTTAACTATAAGTTTAGTAAATCTGAAATCGCCCGTCCTGAGCAAGCGTGGTGAACAATGCTCATGCTTCGCTGCCAGGAGTGCGGGTTATTCGAAAGAGATACCGTGGCACCTGGCGCACAGGCAACTGAAGGGACACGGGTGGATTTTAGTCAGTAAAAGTATGACACGTAACGCGAGAGAAGTTACTTGATGCTTTCCCAACCTTAACAAAAAATGCTCGTGCTTTCTCTTCTGTAGCTTTGGCCTGGAGTGGGACTATAATTGGCTGATATTTATTTATTTGATTAAAGACCAGATTTAAAAAAAAAAACTGAAAATAATAACTGGCTGACCAACCAATCCGTGAACGTAACACATTAACCGCTCAGCGACTTTTGGTCGCATGCGAAACCGCCATTTTTTAGTCTCAATAGGCATGTGGTCGCATCCCCGACCGCGCCGTTCAGGCGGTTTTTAGCCTTATTTCTGAATATAAATAAAGTTCTATATCGTCTGTGACAATTTTACTGTAATGCTAGTTACACACACAGTCTGTTGAACTAAATCTCTATGGAAAATATAATCTGGTAACACGAAAAAAAAAAGTTGAAAGTGACGTTTCGAACTCTTTGGTCATCGGTACTTTTTCGTGGTATGCTCTCTAGTTTTATAGTGTTTTTTCTTATTATTTGTGTGTTTTCGACGATAAGTGGATAAATATTCATTTAGAAGTAGTTATTACATCGTTTTAGGTAATATTTGTATCAAATAGCATCATAAAAACTTATATTTCGACGAAATATGAAACGTAAACAAACCTTTGTGAACAATGTGCAGTGATATGAGAATTGTGTTTATTTTGAGTGATTCATGGTGAATTATGTGGATCCTGGTGTATAAAATGGTATGTAAACAATGTATTTTCTTATTAGAATAAGAATCTTAATAGATTCACGTAGTTATATAGTAAAATAAATCCTTTGAATCTTCGAGTGCACAAAACGGACGTTGACCTCCGCGCGATATGAAGTTTGAGTTTAAATATTACGAAAATGTTGAGTAGGATTCCCAAAAAAATACTGCTGTTCGATTATTAGTCTATTCAATAAGTAACATCCAAAATTTCGAGCAAATTGAGACAGCAGTTCTATGACAAATCAACAACAAACGGGAACAAAGACATGCTCAGTCATTGTCTCTAATTTCCATTGTTTATAATAAACTACAACGTATTTTAGAACGACTCACAATGTTTATGTTATGGCTTGCCTATTCAGGAAGCCATAAAACTTATCTCTAAGTAGCTGGAGGCAACAAAAAATCGACACGGACGTTTTTTTTGCTCGCCGAACGAAAAAATCTCAAGTGTCAAATGACGTCGGGCCTTTGGTGTCCGGACGCCACTTTTCCTACCGGCCGTAAGTGGGGTTTGAGAGGTTAAACCATTCAACCCCCTCATTAATTTTCCTTCTGTAACACTACTACGATTTGTGTGACACAAATCACGGATGATTAATCTTTACTAAGAAAGTTCAACACGTTATACGTGCCAACGGTTCCTGCACCCGCAGTGTGACGCCCGCGTGTGGGAGCCGCGCGTGGCAGCCCTACTTCGCCTGGTTCATGTCCACCTTATGTTAATACAGGACGATGAAGGCAAAATTGCAAGCGGCGATGATAAATTGTGCGGTAAATAGAAATGGCGCATGCAACGCTTTTATGTAACATGATTTTCATGTCAGCGATCTTTATCGAGTTTTAAATTAGCCCGAATAGCCATAGTTCACTAACTCCTACACAAACGCGATGTTTGCCTAGAATTTTTAAAAGCACGGCTATGATTTCATAAAGTTTGTACAGATTTTTGTTAAAACTTTACGGTTCGGTTTATTGAAATTTATACCGGCCATGTTTTATAATCGAATTCCCAAAGCCGTTTTTGCGTCACTCAATGGTTTATGAAGTAGTTTTGTACAATTTGAAAAATTAAATATTCAACAAAACGTGGCAGCTCAATTGTATGACATACACTGCCGCCTCACTAAGCTATCCAATAAAGCATCGATACGATTACCATACGCGGCACGTAATGTACGGCGATTGTGGCGACTGTCGCCACATAATAATGGAGTGGAAGGACCAAAGTTTATACTGGTGCATTATCCGGCGGCCCCCTCCCCCGCCGACCGTGTCTCACCCCCTGCGGGGCCTGGCCCGCCCTGATATCACTTCAAATGATATATTTGGGGCCAAGTCCGCCTTTTTTCTTTGTTTGCAGTGAATTTATCGCAGTGTAGGAGCAGATATGCTTCCTCCGGGACCTACGTGCGTTAGCCGCGGATAAAACCACTCAGGCTTTACCGAAAACGAAAACCTAATTCAGACTGGATGGATTTTTAGTAGTAAATGGGCCGTGTAAAGTGTAGAGATTTTACGGAGAGCGAGTCGCTGATAGCGAGTAAGGGACACTTTAGCTTTTAGCTTTAAACCGTTGTATTATTTTATGGTCCTATTTTACGCTAAAATGTTAGAATAGAAAATACGTGTCTTGTTTACAACATAATGAACAGAATTATGAACGGATTTAATTCGTTACATTTTCCAACATCCTCACATTACCGGCGTCCATTTTGTTTAATAGCATCTGTCATTATTAACCCGATGAAGTTATTATTAAAGTGAACATAAGAAATAAGGGACCTTAAAAAATCAAAATGAAACAAAATATAAAACCGTAGTCATTACTTTTAAAAATCAATCGTTCCCTTGCCCTGCTAAGCTGGCTACAGTTATATTTTACGTTCGTTTAAATTTTCGTGAAAAAAAATCTCCGATTGAAATTGATTTATTATTGAAAGCCCCTTTTGTTTGGGTCATTGCTTTTAATTGGTTTTCGAACCCCTTCCGTTTGTTTAAGAGCCTTAAGTCGTATTTTCGCCAACGTTATAATAATTATACTATACATACCTACGAACCCTACAATAAGGAAGATGTTTACTTCAAGACTTTGAGAAAGAATAGGAAGAAAAAACATTAGTTTCTTTACTTATGGTGCTTTAGCTAACAAGTGCAACTTGAGTTTTATTATAAGTGTTAGGTTCGTTTGTTTGTATTTTTAAATCGCCTAAATTGACATACTTAACGATTATTCAGAACTATTATTTATGTGGCAACAACAAGGAGGAACGGTTGACAAGTGAGGATGGGAGGCGCGATATGGCAATCGATTCGTTCTCTTGGTTTTGGGGCGAGCTACAGGTCGGACAAGATATACCTAGTAACTCTGATAATTCTAAAATAATTGTTGGAGCTGGTTATTGTAATTATATACTACGAGTACATTGTTAAATTGGAGTGATTAAACATAATTATTATATACACGAGGAGTTTTAATAAATAAGCAAAAATTTTATGAGATATCTGCGTTGCCAATTGACAAACTCTGCTTATTGATTTTATTATTGTCATTATGACCAATAAATACATTATTATCATTGAACTCGTTAATTAAATTAAAAAATTAAAAGATACAGCAAGCAGTGAAACCAATATTATACACGATAAGTTTTTAATGAGTGAGCAAACTGTAACCATGAATTTAGCATATCATTCTAGACCCCCAGCGCAGAAATTTTTCGTCAATTATACAAAAAAGAATTAGCTGTTCCATACATTTTGACCCCGTCGGTATTGCACTTTTCTATGAAACCGCAGATTTTTTTTATAACCGACGAAAAACGTATGTGCTAGGGGGTCTAAAATGACATGCTGAATTCATGGTTACAGTTTGCGCACTGGTTAAAAACTTATCCTGTATGAACACATAATTCAGTGTATACACCGCATTAAGCCCGTAATCTTTTAAAGGGAACCAAACCACAGCTTCTTCAAACAAAAAACGTCACGCTCAAAATCTGCATAAAACTCGTAGAACCAACATTTAGAAGCTTAAAAACTATCTTCAAAACCCAGCAACGAGCACAAAGTCACGTAAATCGCATTTTTAAAAGAACTCTGATAAACTCAATACAAATATCCGGAGTTCCGGACGGAGGTCGCAGAACCGGACAACTTCTAGGATTCCTATAAAAGTTTGCGTCAACGATCGGGCAGATTAAAAACTATCGGCTAACGAAGGTGGTTTAATTAAAACTTGCTACCTGCCTCTTTGGGCAGCGGGCCGGCCTGTGGGCAGGACTGCTGTGACGTCAGGTTGATCGCCTCTCATACGGTAATTATGCTTATAACTCGGCAAATAGTTTATTACGATGTCTATCACATTGAGGTTGGATTCTAGTTTAACAAGGTGATGTAGAAGTTGATAATTTACATGAAACAAACACATTAACAGAAATATGAGTAACGTGCATGATTTCTCAAATGAATACCGTAAACTAAAGCTATGGCCTATGCTAGCAAGGCCTGTGGCTAAGCAAAGCTATACAAAGCTACGCCGTAGCTTCGTAGCAACGCTACGCCGTAGCTCCGTAGCACATGTGTTAAGGTTTTGCTTTGATCAACCAAATTAGCTGACCGCTCCTATCAACTCCATATTGAGGCTGCTGACTATCCAACGTCGCAAAAGGCGTTCGTTTTCAGTAAGACTGAAGCTCTAAATATTGATGCAACTAAAACCATGCTCATTACGCCAATATTAATATTTGATAAGTATTAATATTTCTACTTCTGTCTTTCATCATTTTCAATATTCGAACTGAATCTCCAACTATACGAAAAGGCAATCCGAATTTCTATTCAACACGTACAGTCAAAGAGACTTCGAAAACATTTCCAAAATATAATATTCTGCAAATGCAGCGAACTCTCGGTGTACATCCTCCTACACTTTACAGTTAAGAGGTTGTATTTCGTTTGACATTCGCGTTAGCAGTTGCTAAGCACATAAGAAGCAACTGCGACTGCAGCCTAAGTTGCCCAAGTAGCGACCGCGACCACAGCAGACATGTAAGCGTTTCATTGTGTACATGTTGAGCAATTTTCCGAACGATGTTAGTTGGCACTTGGTTTTAATTACAGTTTTAATTTCAACTGTAGTGTGCAAAACGAATGTATGTATAAATATCAATGTTAATAAAACGCATAGGTACTTAATTTTTAGACGTCTCGTTATGGCGCAAATAAACGTATTATCTTTCTTCCTTTATTTCTCTATCATGGCTCAGAAACACCTAACAACCAAATGAACTAAAAATGCGTACGAGTCTCTCTCTCTGAACGTGCAGTGTTCATGCAAGAGCAGTATATGACATCAAACAGCTACAACTTGAGTGCAGATTCCACCGCCTGCTCGTCTGTCACAATCCGCTTAGTCACGCCGCGCTGCCATCATACCAACTTCCATGTTAACAACGTACCAGGAAAATAGAATTACTGTTCATGCTTCGATTGAAAATATAGATTATGGAATATGATCGGCAGTTTATCATGTGCGGATTCATTAATAATTCACAAAGGAGTTTTGAATTTTATGTCTTCAACTCCAATATAAAAAAATGAATCTAAACAAATTCTTACAAACTCAAATCCTAATCACAGGATTTTCTTACTTTTTGTAAGACAAAAATAAAATCTCAAGCCATTTCCACAGCCTATAAAATAATAAAATGGAAGCACCAGTAAAGTGCACAACAATGGAGATATAGAGTAAATACACAGATACACACTTGCACTTACCTACAGTTGCGCACATGTCCTAAGTGTCGGTGCACGATGCACTATAATGTAGTGTGACTGTGCGACGATGAGGGCGTGTGACAGTGTGTGTAGCTACTCAGTTTATTGTGTGTTTGATAGTGTGGGGATGTGTGTCGGAGCACGGTGCACGGCGGCGTTATAAACGGATATTCGGTTGCTCCTTAACGCGCGCAGTGGCCGCTTATAGTCGCGTTTAATGTTGAGCAAAATTATAACGATGGTACGGAATTTTCTAGAAATAACTTTAAAGATTTTATACCTATTTTGTTTTAAAAATAGAACAAAAAAGACTTGTGTGAAATTGAATTGCGATAGTTTGTGATTATTTGCTGTTTGTTACTATAGCTAAACAACATAACGCTACTAAGTTTTCCATTTTGCTTTGGTAAAAAATGGAACCATTTAAAAGTTAATGTGGAATCTATCATAGATTTCAAAAAAAAAATGCTCGCATTAAGAACTGAAAGTTTAATGAGTCTGGCGGTGTCCCTATTCTAACCAGCTGAACCTGGCAGCAGTATACACTGTACATCATTACTACATCCATGGAGAATTTGGAAGCCTTCCAAAAGCTATGCGAGTCGTGAAACACAATCTACCTGCTTAGTTCCCTGGAAGAGAGTCCGCTATGAGGTGGAAGGTGAGTTACTTTAAGGGTATCAGTTTTGTATTTACTACCCTCCATTTGGTCACAATCTAAATATCCTATCATTTGAATAAAAACTCTCACAACATAGTTCAACTCAATGTGCTGCACAAAACCATAGTTTAATTTTAGGTAGAATGTAATATAAAAAATTTATCCTAAAAACAAACATGCACACATGCTCGGAACCTGTCTATCACTCCCTCCCATTTTCCGGACGACACAGACGAATACGTCCGATACAAATTCACTTTTGTCTAAACACTCGCCGATATCGATAGCACATTTACCGTGCATACAGAACTGGTTCCGTGCAAACGGTTCAACTGAAAATTGGCTCCCGTTCTAACGTTATCGATGGTGGCAATAAACTCGCAATGTTCCACAATAAAACTCTGTAAATTCGTGCTGGTTACGCGTTCATGACGCGATTGTGTCGCGTGCATTTTGCCTCGCTATACATGTGCGTTGAAATAACTATTGGTTTACGTCTGTGCGTTAGTTACGCGCAGTTTAATTGGGTTATGTGAAATCCGGTTCTTCGTACCGGTTTTTCTAACCGGATTTTAAATTCTGACGACAGTTAGAGGGGTTGTTCCTATGAGGCGGTGGTTTAGCTTGGTAACTTCAGCTAAGATTGCTACAGAATAAGTTGATTGCTTGAATGTATTTCCTTTCTGCTCGCTGACCTATATAAGCCATAAAAAGATTGCCGAATTAATTTTAAAAAAACTTTAAAAATAATAGCTTTACCACGAAAGAAAATAACATAATATATGTAAGCTAGCTTGAAATACAGCTGACTGGGAAGCTTAAAAAGATTAGACTTGACCTGAATTTGTGAAGGCGCACATAATAGCCGACAATTTTATGTCAGAAATTATTTACAAAGAGGTTATTGGAGCTAACTTGAATGATTTATTTGCATTCACCGTTTGAACTTTCTTCCACTTACTTATCGGCTTTCATTTCACCGTGAAAACTTTAAAGTGTTGGAAACACATTCTGCACAATGAATGCTACTTCCTACTAATATTATAAATGTGAAAGTTTGTGAAGATGTTTGGGTGTTTATTACTCAATCACGCAAAAACGGTGAACGGATTTGAATGAAATTTATCACACAGATAGATCATAACCTAGATTAACACATAAGATACTTTTTATCCCGGTAGTACGTTTCCGTGCAATAATTTCCGACCTCCACGTGGGCGAAGCCGCGAGCGGAAGCTAGTGTGAATTAATTCTTGAAAAATGTCATAACAGGCTAATTAAAAATGTATATGTATAAGTAAATACCTATTTTTGTTGAAAACAAATATACTGTATAAAAAAATGGTTGTCCAGGTAGGAGAAGAACATTTAGTTCGTAGTAAGTAATTATAGCAGAATCCGCAAATTGCGACGGTGAACAAAGTTGAACTCTAATAAAGTAATAGTTAGTCAGACAGATCGGTGCAGTTCATACAGTACGTACTCCGGTAAGACCTAACGAACGAATGCAGACGTGTATTCAATAACAAATGTATCCCATTACCTCGGAGCGGATTCTTTGCCGCTGCGCGAGCACTACGCAGTGCGACTTAAAGTTCAAATTGGATCAGATCGATCGCAATTGTAAGTTTGTAACAAACAATGCAGGATCCCGGCCGCGCTTCTTCCAGTTATTTACGAGGAAACTTGGTTAGATCCGACCCGCTCCCAGTTCCCAGCTCTCGGCTCCCAGCCCGGGTCCCGACATCCGCACAGGTACACTGTCTCACAAACTCACGTTAAAAATCTTACTGTGAAATGAGGTAACAGATCTTAGACTTTATTCAGCTATTCGTTGAGTTTAAAAAAGTTAAAACGAAAGGTATTCTTACGGGAATGGAGTTGAAGGTTCTCATTCTTTTAAAGAAAGACAATTCTGATGAAATGAGTTTATTTGTGGGATCCGAACTTTGCTCAGAGTGCAGCAACTGGGTGGAGCGGATTTTATATGTTTGTGTTCTAATAGTGTAAATGTTTGTTGGTACACTTTTTATTAAGTGTCATAGCAGTGTTAAAATTTAATAACTATATTCTTAATACTGACATGAGTGGTATAATTATTATAATGTTCTTTAAATAATACCATTACAATTTGCCATTTCACTTTACTTCCATCTAGACAATATGAATATTTCCCTCAAATCAATTTTCGATCGATAATAATAGTTTGATTCACAATCAACAGGATTAATTCTTAATTTATGTTAATTTCCAAACATGCTGAGTTAATCTTCATCTATAAATCAAGTCTAATTTACTCGTGTATAACTTCAAGCTTAATTGACGTTGATTGATCAACGGTAATTCAGAGATCCAGGCACCTTTGATCAAAACAACGCGCTCGGAGCTCTTCCTACAAAGAACTGTCGATAGCTGTTGATGGGTTCTCTTTTGAACGAGAAATACTGCTTCTACACGATAATCCAATAAACCACAAGCTAACTTTAACCTTAATCCTTCAAACCACGGATCAAAATCCAACGAGCATTTTAAATTATTTGGATGAATAATTGTCACTAAAAACAGTAGTGAAACATGAATTATTTATTCTGGTTTGAACCAAAACAGTTGTGGTATCTGGTTGACGTTATATTGTAGGGTATTCGATGAAAACTTAAATTGTGCAAATATTTCAACAAAACTAGATTTTAAATAAATGAATTGTATTCTGCACCACAGTCACGATGTACGTCACTCATAGCATGGAATACCTTCATAACAAATGATCCACGTATCAATTTAATGACATAATGTCATTGCTGGGTTTTTTTAAACCGTAACTAACATTTTATTTTCTAATAAAAATTAAATTAAAAATTTAAAAAACCCCCGACCCAAACAAAAACTCTAAAAAGTAAAAAAAATAATATTTATAGGCCTTTTAAATTGAACGTAATATTTTAATCAGGGCATTGTCAAGTCGGGGGACGGCTAGGCCTCTGTTTGGCGTTTTCATTGACCGTCCCCCGACTTGACAATGCCCTGATTAAAATATTACGTTCAATTTAAAAGGCCTATAAATATTATTTTTTTACTTTTTAGAGTTTTTGTTTGGGTCGGGGGTTTTTTAAATTTTTAATTTAATTTTTATTTCTTGCTTTTTAAACTTAATGGTGCCGATTCTGTTGTACACCGAACTAAACTAACTAAACTATAACTAAAATTCCTTACTTTTTACTATGAGAATCTAAACGCTATTCTGCAAAAAAATATCTCTAAATTTAAAAACTATTTTGACGCAACTGAAATCGAATTTGACAATCGTGACTCGCACGTGGTATGTTTTGGCTTCGCAACGTGGTACTTGTTTGCCCTACCCCGTGTTTTTTTTAGAGCCAGCATCGCGCCGGGGTCGGCAGCCTCGACGTGATTTATATGGAATTTTCACTTTTTTCATGGAAAATATGAAAAATTATTATCCACATGTTGAGTTTTAGAGGTGTTTAGGGTTTTATAAAGGGGGTCGAAATTTTCATTATTTTTGCGATAGGACACACCGTTTTCGAGATTTATGCAAAAGAAAAGAAAAAAAATACAGTACTATTTTTGCACCAGAAGTCGAGGTGTCGGTGTGAATTTTAGTTCTTGACAACTAATTTTATTCCACACCTATTTAATCGCGATTAAAAATAGTCAGATTTAGTTAGACAACCAAAATTTTAGGTTGAATAGAATAATGAAATTGACAACAACAGAATAGCAAAATTACCATTTTCACTAAACTAATAATTCAGTGCAATCTTAGTGCTGTCAAACTAAAATATAGTTAAGTTGTGTCACTTTAGTCAATTTCAGAATAGGAAATCGTCGTTTGACAGGAATAAACTAAATTTTGGTAATTTTTAGTCTAGTTTAGAGAATTTTGTGACAACAGAATCGGCACCATTGTCTCCCTTAAATCACCATTTATCTATAATCTATTCATTAAGACCTTTTCAATGAGCCCAAACACGATACTTCTGCTGTTTGTTGGTGAATAACTTGGGTTTCCTAGAAATTCCAGGTGTTGCTCCAGCATCAGTTCAAGGTTTTTTTTTTCGTCTAATATCGTTGAAGTAATAGAATCCCAAATTTTGAGTTGATCAGACCCATGGAAGAGGGTAAAATCCCTTTTTCAACCAGAAAAGAGCTGATAATCTTCAAACGGCTGAACCGATTTTGATGAAACATATCTAAGAACACTCCCGACTAATACACCTTTCAAACAAAAAAAACTAAATCAAAATCGGTTCATCCGTTCGGGAGCTACGTTGCCTCAGACAGACACACACACACACATACACACACAGACACGTCAAACTTATAACACCCCGTCGTTTTTGCGTCGGGGGTTAATAAGATAATATTTGTACAAGTAGGCTAACTAACATATGAATTATGAAGGGCGTCGAATTTGTCCGCTTCGCTGTAAACAAGAAAAGTGCCCAAAGGGCATTATTACTAATGTGTCTCTACCATCCTTAGTGTATCTCTAATAAAACAGCATATCTGTGTTAAATTTTGCTTAAACTTAAAGCTTTGGATGTAATCCAATAGAATCACTTTCTCGTTTCTAGTAATTTGTACAGATTTCCAGTTTACATGACAACGAAATCACGTCCACGGCCGACACCAAACCACATCGAAAATTATTCGCAATATAAAGTATCAATAAAATATGATACGTTTTAGATTCCTGAAATATAATTCATCACAGCTATTACGAGGTTCACGCGAGGCTCGGCACTAATATCACAAAATATGTGCTCCATAAATTGCACGATCTAAAATCCAATTACTAGAAAATAATTCATATTAGTCGTCGATACTAATAACATTTTTCGCCGCCATCGCCACCGGTTTTTATCAGAGCTTTCGGCTTTTAAGTGATTGTTATAAATGTGTGCCATAAATCTGTGGGAGGAAAGAATTTAGTGGTTTTAGTTTCATGAGGTGTGGAATTAAAGTCGGTTTGTCATTGCAAGGGAGATATTGTGGTTTTTCTTCTTTGATTCGGTAGCTAATAGAGCAAAGCTTGTGCATATACTGTCAACTACATCATCATAATCAGTTATGGACGACATTTTTAATTTAATCAGATTTATATCGTGAACGTTACCATCAATGAATTACTTAGCACGTGTATGTAAAAGGGAACACAAAAACTAATCAATTTTCATTTCCCAGAACACTATAAACAATTCAGTACACAACCAGCAAAAACTAGAAAAACGATCACGTTGGAGCGCGTGCATCCATCTACCGGCTAACTGCGCCACCTGGCGGCCAATTTTTCTCCAAAATGGAGGCGTAAGATGGGATTGATAGGTGTGCCATTTAGAAAGTGTCCTCCGTTGCTCGCTTAATTAGTGCCAAGCGGCCTCGCAGGGACGTGACCAGCTCGCCAATTACGTGGCACGGTGGGACGGTTGCACGATGGAGCGGGACAGTTAGGTAGGTACAGAAGGATGGCTTCATGCAACGAGTAAAGATACAAATATACACGCGTGTATGTACAGACAGTGAAAACGCACTCTTAGTATCCGTTTGACATAGTTTGAATTGGCCGTATTTAAAGTCAGTTCCAAAAATTTACCTATTTGATAAAAATGTTAACAAATGGATCAGAAAAACCTGTGGATATCACTTTGAATGACTTTGTTTGATTATTTGTATATTTAAACCCAAATTCTTAATTTCAAATCACCATAAAGATGTGTTTCATTTGAATAATGAGGTTAATTTTATAATTTTAATATTCGTCGGTTATTTTTCAATTACAACTTAATATTGCTATTCAAGCAGTGATTGTGGAAAAAACGAGATTTGTTTATAAAACAGATACTTCAACAATAGACGCGCCTATTGTTGTGTTTTCTCTCGTCTTAACAAGCCAACCTTCTGTGCCTATAAGTTTCGTGGTGGACTGGCGGCACGGTGGCACGCTCGCCCGGACACACGTCGTGACTCTGCAACTCTGCAATTCACGTTGTCGAATGTTTTTTTTCTGTTATTTGTTTTTGGGAATGTTCAGGATCGTTGTGAGTGGAACTTTTGGAATTGTTAATGTGTTTTGCAATGTCATATTTAAATGTAAATCATAATGTTCCAATGACTTTGTTTTACGATTACCTCGGTTGCTAAATTATGTTAATTTTAATTGATCATATTTTACAAAGCATTTATTGAAAAAAATGTGAAATAAAAAATGTACGAAAAGTCTTTAAATAAAATTGATAAGAAACATAACATTTCAGGATTTTTTCATGTTTTAAAATGAATATTAAGCTTCAAGTATTGACATATTTTGTCTCGAAATATTCTGCTTTATTTCCAAATCATTTTACAGAACGCACTTATTTTTCATCGTGAATTATAAAAGATAACATTTCAAAGAATTATTTCGGAGGGACTTACCGGCCATGTATTACTTTTGCACTTAAAGCAGTGTTGACCCGTGCAGATAAGAACTTCACATTTTCACTGTCAACGTGTATGATCAGTTCAAGAATTTAAGAGTGCAAAACATTTGGGTGCCGAGATGGGATTCATCTTAGCTATTGCAACTTCAAAGACTTGCCAAGTCGACACAGAACGCGACATGACGACTATCTTTATCAAGAACAAGGTATGAATCTTAAGGAGGACCCAAATTAGTTGTACCTTAATAACGTCTCCTCTATTTTAGTTGAATCACACACCACTACTCTATTATGCCAAAGTTGTTGCAAGAAATGTAAGTTTATGCCAGGAAGTGGGCAATAATAGTTTCAAAAATATGTAATACAAAGAGATTAGATTCCTCTTTAGTCACATGGATATTTGTAACAAAAAATTTCAAAGAATAATCCACAAAAATTACATCTTTTAATCTGTAACCTTTTTCATACATACATTCCTACACGTAACCTCGCGCCTGTTCCCGGTGGGGGCATGTTATTTTCTTTTATGTCCATTTAATATTACCTTCCCTTCAGGGTATTTGCAGTATTTTCGCAATATTTCTCTGCTCGTTGCTCGGACAGCAGTGAGCCAATATTTGCAGACTCTTCGCTGCCAAATTAACACGTAGCTACCTATCGTCTACGGCCCTGATTGGAAAAGGCTCACCGTTTGAAAATATATGCGCTTAGAAAGGCCAAAACGTATCTGAAAGCCAACACCTAAATACGTATACAGCAGAGACAATACAGGATAAGTTTTTATCCAGTGCGCAAATTTTAACCATGAATTCAGCATATCTTTCTAGAGCCCCTAGCGCCAAAAAATTTCGCAGTTATACAAAAAAAACAGCTGTTTCATAGAAAAGTGCAATACCTACGCGGTCAAAATGTATGGAACAGCTGATTTTTTTTTTGTATAACCGGCAAAAAATTTCTGCGATAGGGGGTCTAGAATGATATGCTGAATTCATGGTTAAAATTTGCGCACTGGATAAAAACTTTTCCTGTATAATGATGACAGCAATTTACAGGTTTATTGATATATCAGTGTAAAGTAAGAAACGACACAAGACTGTTCTGCTCACGACCTGAAAGTCTTAGAGGTAGGAAATTTATGCATTTTATGCCTACTTAATTTGTTTCCTCTCTTCAAACTAAAATAACGACGTCACTTCTACCAAAATTACGATCAAAAAATAAAATTATCTCACTATTACTAAGGTTGCGAACTCCGCGAGTGTTTCGTAGATCGTGCATTATTAACCAAGCCTAGTATTCGTCAAAGCTAGCAGACTTCGTAAAGACTTCGTCTAGACGTGACAATTATTACAACCGCTGAATTCTTCGCCACACTGAATTTCGTTCGCAAACGAACATAATTTTGGGCGCTATTAGTGTTCTTTATTGGAGTTTTTCGGAGGTTTTCGTTAGAAGGTCACTGCAAAGATACAGTGTACCTAATACGCGCAGCCAACTGTGCCTTGATGACGACATAAATTGCGACTACTGTTGTAAGTGACAAACATGGTATCTTTAACTCGCTTTTTCTTGTGTGGGCGTGAATGGACTATCCACTCACACCGACACAACAAATTTGCGTACTCACAGCAAAAGTTATCCATGACTGTAACAGAACTACGCTATTTTCTTCCTATTTTTGAAGACCCCGTTTCCTCTAAAGCTTATCCATATCTTTTGATATGGATAAGCTTATTTTTTATGCCTTTTTTAGTTAGTTAAAGATTAACGGGCCAAAATAAACAAGATCTCAAGCGCACTTATTTATTTTAACGCCCACACCAATGATGTCATTTTTCAGGATCACCCGCCATACCGCCGCCCCTGGCACACAGGCAACTGAGAGAACACAGGTATTAGCCAGTAAGAGTCTGCTCCACCCAGACCGGGAGAAGTTATTTGATGATTTCGCAACCAAAAAAAAAACACTGCCCACATTCTGTAGTTTCTCTCCATAAACCAATATCATGTTTTCTCAGATATGGAAATAAGTTCGCAAAAAAACTTTTCTATTTCTGATCAAATCCTGCATTTCCATCTTGATACAGCAATGGACGCTACTCTAGATTTGTTTGTTTTGCAATTTTCATTGAAGTTTTATTTTATTTCATGACTTTTTAAACTATCTATTTAAGGAGTTTGATGTAAAACAAAATTGCTAAATAATTTAAAAAGATATTTATTGTTAAATTAAGAAGATGACTGGCCGACTGCATGAGAATACTTATAGCTTTCAGTCTAATAGTCATCCTTTTATAACAAGTTTTTTTTCCATCTTTTTATGTAAAGTTCACTTTTTAGGCAGTTGGGTTTCGGATTTTGTAAATTATTTTTTTGTTTCACAGTTTTTAGTTAATATAATTATTTTTGACGTTAATGAGACCTATTTGTTCCCTTTATTTTTAGACCCTTTATTTTGATACCCTACTTAATCAAGGTTTCGAGAAAAAAAAATAAGCCACAAAAAGGTGCCTAAAAATCGGCCGTTCTTTTTTAAATTTTGATATAACCAGTGTCACTCTCACAATTAAGACGAATCCTCTCAAGCTGAAATCGATCAAGCCGTTTAGGCTACAGAGCGTGCCAAAAAAAAACATGCATACATACACTCGAAAAACATAACCCTCCTTCTGGCGCAGTCGGGTTAAAACGTGCGGCCATTATGTTTTAAGGATAGACCGTTGTTTTTCAAATGGACACGAATTTTCTTTTAGAAACCTCTTTTAAAGATAGAACTTTAATTATCCATGATTACAGTCGGCAACTCATTTATTTTCTAGAAGAAGTGAGACTTTTTGTTCGCGAGGTTTCCTGGAAGAAATGAGTTTAAACTTCGCACAACTAGTAACAGTTTTCTCTACGTACACTCGTACAGGTTACAAGCAACGTTGAGTTAACTGGTAACGTTACTGAAGTTTTCACTCTTTGACAGCTTAATTGGTTACACAACACACCTCGTTATCAGAGGTGGTATGAGTCTTATGATTTTCAAATTTGATCGTTTCTGTAATAATTATGCACATTATTTATTTTATTTTATTCGGGACTTACAGCTAACATAAATAGTGTTATTCAACAATATGAAACTGAAGATCATTTACAAGTTTCCCCTGATAAACACTTAACTTGAAAACAATAAAACAACGTATTTTTATAAAAAATCGTTTTTGTTATCACTCAATCCGACAAAATTAAGTCGAATATATTTATTAGATAAATTGCTAGACACATTCTGTACACTTTGAGTTATGTATATATCTCTGGAGTCAATGTTGAGTGGCAGTTACATATGACTGTCATTCTATACTAGAAAGAGAAGCCTTTTAGACTTTTCAATGTAGTTAATTTGTCACAGAATGACGTCAATCTTCGAACAGACAGCAGTAGCGTGAAGGACTTACGAAGGACATGTCAGCGTTGATGTGTAATTGAAGTTCCGAGCCACTTTGGGCCACGACTACAGTAACTTAACTTAGCAGCTAAGTTGGAACGTGGCCAGTCTAAGTAAAGTGTGGAAGAATAAGTTAATTGCATTTTCAGTACACTTATTCCACTACAAGGAAGCGAATGGTCTGACAGGCGAGGAAGCAGGAGAACTAAATGAAAAGTAGACAGTAGGTTAGGGCGATAAAGAAAAGTTTTGACAAACAAAATTATGATGTAAATACCTAGACATTAGTTTCAAACGATCTGTTGGGTATTTAAAATTGTATTTTGCTTTTATACAGATCAACCCAAAAATAAACCCCCCCGAGTGGGTTCCCGCATTGTCGTTGCGGGGGGGCTTAGTAACCGTGGTCTCCCATCCACGGTGAAGCCAAGAGGAACCCAACGGTGGGGCCGCTCGTCAGGGCTTTTGCCTCAAAGCCGACGACGTAGCGGCCAAAAAGTAGGTTGCGGTGAGGTGCACCGCAACTGAGGTGGGCCGCGATGTCGAATGGGAGGCATTGCGGCTGAGGGTTACGGGCTGCGGTAGAGGAGGAGTGCCGGTGCTTCTGAGCAGCGCTCTTCCCTTCCGTGGCCTGGACGGGGCCGCCACCGTTTGATGGCGGACGCGGTGGGGCCGCAGGGGAAGAGGAGTGTCGGTATAGCGTCAGCCGCTCTCCCTATCCTCTGCGGCCGAAAAGTGGTAGACGGGACGGCGCGTTGTGTTCCTCACGCGCGCCTTCAAAGATGTCAGCAACCACTGGTGGGGTCCGCAAGGGCCGATGCCTGCCAGGGGTGCGGGTTTGTTCGAAAGAGATACCACGGCCCCTGGCATACGGGCTACTGAGGGAACACGGGTGGGTTTTAGTCAGTAAAAGTCTGACACGCCCTCCTGCTCTACTCAGCAGGAGAAGTCATTTGATGATTTCCCACCCAAAAAAAAAAAAAAAAACCCAAAAATAAAAGAAAACACCTGTAACAATACAGGTCTACCTCATTCTTCCCCTCAAGTACCATCAGCAACAAAAACATGTCAGACAATAGAAGGCCTGCCCTCGAAGTGAAGAGTCACCGGCAGAGTTGTAGGCCGTATCGCTTGTTATACCATCAGCGGCCGATTGATACCTGACCTACTTGTGGAGAGCGCCGAGCTTCGTTTTAATTACCGCGGACTACCGAGGGTGGTCGCCACCAGCACTTGACACGACCCCTGGAGGGCTGTCCGGAAATATTGGACGTCTCTAATATTTAGACTTTAGATTTGAGAGGAAGGTGGGTTAGGAATGTTTGTTTGTAAATGAGAGACTTAAATTGAGGTAGGAATGGATACCGATGGGATTTGGAAGTCAAGGTCAAGGGATTGTATGAAGAAACAAAAGGAAGTGATCATAAATCAACAAATAAAACTACAGGGGTAGAAACTCTATAACATGGATTATTGTAATTTGATTTTTACAATGGCGTGGTGTGACCATAATCCACGAAGAAGAAAATAACAACGAGGAAGTATCACACGTGTATCAAAATCTAGCTTCAGCATTTGTCTTGTGTTTAGTCCAAGATTTCGCTGAAACACCCAACAGCAAAATACGCTTGAAAATAGTTTCTGCATCAGCATGATTTAAGTGCAGCACAAGTAGCGAAGTTTTGTGAAATATACGGCACTAGCACAGCCCTAGGGCTGCTGCAAACGGCATGGAAACCTTGCACTTTGCTACAAATATACGCTGAAATTATTGCACAGCTCGGCTTACTATGTGCCACACATATGTGTTGTGTAAATCTCAGCACTTTGTATTAAGAACCGTCTTAGTTTAAAGCTGCGAGGACTTAAAGAAAAACTTATGAGTCTGCAAATATTTTTGGAAGGATTGTCGCAGATGGATGGATGTAATCTTGTTGTGGTGCGTTGAAATGAGGGAAAATAGTTTCTACCGTAGGTGTCGTAGAAGGCGACTAAGGGACATACTAGAGAATGGGAAGCAGCGTTCTCTATGCATTTTACCATCATACTACGATTGCCAACCCGCCTGCCAAGCGTGGCGATTATGGTAACATAAACAAGGTGGCGCAGGGCGCCAAGCAAGGTGGCCGTCCGATGAAAGACGTCTACTGCTGGACATCTCATCAGGCTTCCCGCTTATGTCCAGCAGTAGACGTCTTTAGGCTGAAATGATGACGAACGGAGTTCTTTGGAGTTTCTTGCCCGTTCTTCTCCATACGAAACTACATTTTGGAATGGACGACTAGAATCAATTCTATTTTAATGTAAATGTTGACGTTCAAAAGTGTCTTTTAAGTACCTAATTGAAATAAATGCTTTGTCTTTGACTTTGAATGAATCTATGATACCAGTCGTTGACTCTTCTATCTTCAGGTTATCCACGTTACAGTATCTAGGTTTAGATTAAGATCGTGTAAAACATATTGCAGTTGAATGTGAAAATTTTTAGTCTGACCTTATCTAGTATAGGTATGGGCATCAACTGACTTCGTGGAACCAACCATTTTATTGATAAAACGATTTGGTTTGTTATGTTGTGATTTAGTTAATTATAGCCGACTGACGATATTTTGTCAAATTTTAAATAAAACACTATTCCATCTCAATAATAATGACAACCTTAATGCAGATGTTAAAAGTTTTGACACAAATTGAAGAGACATGCTTTTGAAATGAAAGTTCAGATGCTTCAGAAATTATTTGAAACCGTAAAAATATAAGAAGTAGGTTTCAGAGTCTATCTCTACATTTTTATTATTTTTCGAATATAACAAAAGGGAGGCAGGATCTAGGAACCTTGGTTGGTGCTCTGAAAGACGTTGATGTAAAAAACCACTATAATGTTGAATATACGATTTCAATTGTGAAGTAATAATTCACCTGAACAACGTTTCGTAATTAATCATTCCATAACTCTTTCTGTAACCAATGTATCGGTGCTTATTTAGGATTAAACCAAAAATCATTATAACAAAAGCGACACGTCCAATATCAAAAGCGACAGCTTCATGTGCAATATAACTGACTAACGAATATAAATGACATGCCATTTACTACCAAATGTGGGTTCACATTCAAACCAATCTCATTTACCCAAATGTAAAATAATATCAGAACTTAAGCAGATAGGATTATAACAGCGAGTTCCTCAGCTAATAATTGCAAAGGGATTTATTGAAGACATTATGACAGGCACGGCGGCCGGGCAGAGCCGCCGGTCGAGCCACGGGGAACCGTAAACCTAAGTGATTTAGATGAATCACTGTACACAATAGACAAAGGAAATACATTATCTGGGGAGGGGTAGGCTGGGGATGAGAGGGGGGATACCTGAAAAATCCATTGAAAAGGAAAAAAGCCCCGCCTTAAACAAGGACAATAGGATGTCTACTATGTGTACAATTAAGCTAAACGAACCCAGATAAGTGAGAAATTTATCACTCTACGAAATGGGCTAGCGAATTGTTTAGGGAAGAGATGTTTTTGTTTAAAAGCTACGAAATTGCTGTAAACATTTTGGACAATACACTGGAGTGTTTACTTAGTGGAGTGGTGGGAGGTGCGATTTGGAACTCATTATGTGTGTACACTGAGAGTTTACACTGCGGGCAGGGGGACTGGGGGGTGACGTGATATTTGTTGATACAAAATGAAGACATTGGCAGGGGCAAATAGTGTGACTTTCACAGTGAATGGATTCAGAGTTATATTTGGGGGCCATTATGATGTAATGTAATGTTCCATTGACATTAAGTTTCCAAGAAGTTATAAGAAAAAATGTTATATGATTTATGTTGCGTTAGTGTAATGACTTAAAAATTTGAAATTATTCAGTGAACCTTACACATCTTATCAATCTTAATACAAAACCAGAAGAACACCAGTTTTATAATAATCTTAGAAACCAATATATGTAGAATGGTCTTAAAACCAACCCTATCTACTTGCCAGGCGATAGGATCGATAACTGTTGCTAAGCCAACACTTCTACACAAAGTAGCTACATTACGGCAGATATCGGCCCAACGGCACTACGGCACAACTTAATAGGTGCCTTTGCATTTACGACTCCGTTGAGATTTCAGACTACAATGTTTGACGGCTCGTAGGTAGCGGGTAATACGGCCCGAACTGCGAATAAGAGCTTAATTTCAATGTAGCGGAGTATGTGAGGCTATTCAAATAGTGACCTCATTTGTTTTGATATAAACTTGAGCGTGAACGGGATTCGGAATAGCTATTGACACAAATTGTCAGTTCGTGAACGTCAGAATTTAGAATAGTGTTTTGATTACGGTATTATGTTCTAATGCGTATTTATTCTGAAGGATATTATTCATAATACAATCGTGGATTGCATTACAGTTGCTCATTGCTCACCTGAAGTCAAGTTAACGCTATTCAAAGCATATTGCCAATCCTTCTACACGAGCAGCTTGGAGGTTAATGAAACTCAAAAGGCTTACAGCGCTCTGCGGGTACAATACAATAACGTCTTCAGGATGTTGTTGCGGGTGTTGCGGTTCTGCAGTGCGTCCGTCTATGTTTGCCGAAGCGCGTACAGATGACTTTAATGCAATAAGACGCAAGCGTGTATCGTCACTGTTGAGCAGGTTACGTGGCAGCAGCAACAACATTCTGAAGATAGATTCCATTAAATACCAATGTCCGATACACTCGCTCTGGGTAAGCATCGTGGTAGGGACGGTAAAAAAAAAGTTTAGATTAATATTTAATGTTTTGATTATTACTTATATTATGATACTAGTATTATAAAGAAGAAAGATTTGATTGTTTGTTTGCATTGAATAGGCTCCGAAACTACAGAACCGATTTAAAAATATATTTCACAGTTGGGAAGCTACACTATCCCCGGGTGACATAGGCTATATTTTATTCCCATATTCCTGCGGGAACGGGAACTACGTGGGTGAAACCGCGGAGCGCTGCTAGTTCATCATCATCAGCCTATAATGTTCCCACTGCTGGGACACAAGTCTCCTCTCGGTTACTGGAATTGGGCCGTAATCCACCACGCGGGCTCAGTGCGGGTTGATAGATGTCACATGTCTTCGAATTTCGCTGCTAGTTATTTATATTTAAATTAGTTGCCTACTAACATAGTTTATAAGCTTCCATTGTTACTGACCATATTGGATCGTGTTAACTGACAAATAAATAAATAATAATTCGTATTTCGGGGGTTGCTTTGGTTTTTGTAAGAGTTTAGTTTATTTTGCATCTTCTTCACATTTGGGCTAATATATTATGATATACTCATGATGCTTAACCCTATGCCTGATGCTATGGCGGTCATTTCAAAAAAGTTCCTTTACACCCAAAATCACGTACCAAACGCTACCCCAATACCTAAGTGATCGGCCATATCGCCAACACATTGCCGAGCTAATGCCTCGCGGCTGACGCACGACTGTCGCACGGCTGTCGCGCGTCCGCCGCGTGACGTCACTTTACGACAATTGATTTACGCGCGCCGCACCGCCGATTATTGCCGACTCATGAATATGCCCTGATCTATGGCGACCAGCGATTTGCAGGTGTGATTTGTGTGACAAGCTTTGAGTGACAAATATGTTGTTGTTATTGCATTCTCGTGTTATCTTGTTACCGGCTTAAGTACGCTTAATCTAAAACACAATAGGAGTGACTAAACTTATTAAACGTTGGTCACAAATGATAGGTATGTCTAAATGAAGGAAAGGATATAAAATATCGTAACATATTATTGAAACTTTCACAAAAATGAATAGGTAGGTATCTAAGATACGAAAAAGGGAAATTATAATGAGCTATCAACATATTTTTATACACCATTTAACATTTTTACACACCCAACAGAGATTTAAGTCTTTTTTCGCCAAAAAAAGCGCGCGAAGACAAGTTCATTTATTTTTATGATTTATTCATTATTTTTCTGATTTACTTTCATTGGCCGACACAACACAGAGCCTATGAATTGTATACTAACGCCAGTAAATTGCTCCGAGCGTGTAATATCCCGCATTTATGCCTCCTCTACGCGCTCAGAATCTCATTCCAAATCTTACAACAATATGCCGCTTGCGCCCCTTCTCCATAACAGGCCGGATTAGTGACTCACATATTTTCCTCAACGAACAATACATTGCAATATTATATGTTACAAGTCAATCACCGCAGTATAAATCATTCTGTTTTCCTTCTTAAAAAGCCAGTGATACACAGGTCCGTAATCCGTTCATCATTGCTATCATCGCGTTATTTATATCGTCCGCGTGAAGATGCGAGCCGATGTTCCATTACAGAAAATGAACACACATCCGAAATAAAATAGCATTCAATTAAAAAGGGCCGAGAGCCGCTGACGGGCGCGAGATAGCGCTGCGTCAAACTCGACCATTGTTCAGTTTTATCTCGAGAGGGCTTTGTTTCATTTGAGGCCTTTATTGGTTGTTGGGGTGTAAAAATGCGGATAGAAATTCGCAGCGGCTCGCGTCCGATGCTATCCACGTCCGCACCAGATAATGAGGTGCCCAACAAAAAGCCTAGAGTGCGTTTAGGGTTGCCGTGGCATCCAGTTGCCCTCTAACAGACCAAAAATTTTGGGACTCCGCAATCCTAACCGTGGCGTGGCAAACATCGCTTTGAACAATATTCCCGCGTAAAGTTTTCAGATGACCGCCAAAATACTTGTCGCGCTTACCAAATTGTTCGTACGCCCAAACCGAACCCGTTCGTTGCCCGCAGCGTGCCCGTCTGGCAGCCCTGCCCGCGTCCCGAGCCGCACTATTGTACATTCAATCTACGCCAATTTAGCCGGGTCGGCGTTACTGCCCCTTCCATTTCTCTATACACGTTTACACCGTCTAAAGTGTTGATTTGAAAACGTGATCCACCAGACTGGACCGTCTCGTTTATATTACTTATTGGATACGCTTCACTAGGGCTTTGGATTATTCCTCAACTTGCTATATTTATTCTGGTACCTTGTGTGCGTCGATCAAACTATGTTTCATATTATTCATCTTACCTATTATTTAATTTATTTTCACGGACATAATAGTTTCGACCTTTTATTTATGTAACGTATTAGCAGAAAGAATTTAATGGACGCATAACTAGTTCCATTGTTATTCAGTAATTCACTTAAATATTTTACCTCCATTCAAGAACGTAATAGACTTTCCTGTTCTTGGAACCGACAGTTATGGTTATAATCTTTTATAAGGACTGCTACTCGTAAAAGAAAAAGGATAAGTATTACTTATCGAGGGTCAGACTTCAAATAATAAAAATCTTCTTACATTCTTTCTTGAACAGGAAATATTATATTTTTTCTATTTGAAATAGAGAAACGAGATACAATATCCTTTTCCTTAACTTTGTAAGTAGCAATTGAAATGGTTTCTAAGAACGTTCCTCAGGTACAAAATAAACCAAAAACGTTTAGTGAAGCTATTACCGTAAAAAAGCAAACGGTGTTGGTATTTCAGCAGAACATAACACAACAAGAGGCAGTGTTTGGCGTAAGTTGAACGCTTGTCGTAGTGTCGCCCGTTAAGCTAAGTGGCCATAATTTTTGGAGCATGAAGCGCCTCCTGGTAATGACCCGTTGTCAACGTTTCCCTCACATCTCCTGTAATTTGTGACGGAATGCCTCCGCTGAATATTTCCATGTATTTTCTTCTTTGGCTTCAGGAAATTGTCTTAATGATATACGGCTGATGTAATTATTTGTTTCGTTGGCTTTTAATATTAATTTTGTAGAGTGAGTGAGTCCTTGGAACTTCATACAAGGACTCACTCACACTACAAAAATAACATTAGAATTCAACGCTCAAAGCAATAAGCCATAATTTCATGTAAAATTAGCACTAGTGGCTGAAAATCGTTGATTTGATTCTCAGAAATACGTTTTTCTGGAAGATCCATTAGGTAGATGTTCATACGAGACATTGTCTGTCATTATTTTGTTAGATCAAAGGTTATCCATCGGGGGACATTCTTTTGATGGATGGGTGATAAGGGTTAAATGATACAAAATATTCCTTTATCTATTATTTGGACATTCTTATCCTGAACGACGTAACCTTTTTTAATCTACGAACCACAAAACGAAAAAATTTAATGCCTTTAACGTTTTACAAAATAAAATACATATTTGGAAAAAAACTGATAGCACTGCATATGATGTACCTCATGGTACAACCTAATGCTTGATAAGATCACTACTACTTCTAAATGTCAAACGCGGTGACATCCAAATCTTAATTCACATTAATTTATCTATTTTTATTTATTAAACAAAAAGCAACGTTTGTTCATTTCAAGAAACATCCGTTACCTGAGTAAATATTAGCTCAACATCTAACTATTGAGAATTTTTAAATTTCAGCAAACTTTACCCGACTTAATTTATTTACCGAAATAATAAAACGAAATTTATTAAATTATACCTTTAAAAAAATGGCGGCTCAAAATGACGTCATGTTTTCCGTGCTGAAAAAATATGAACCCTTTTAGAAACTGAAAAGGGTTTAAGTGAAACCGACAGACAACAGTGATTCAGTGTTTTGAGGGTGCCGAGGCACCATCAATCATGCCCTTTCATCTCAGAACCTAATGATAAGCATCGACTAAGATATCATTATACTGTAAATTAAGTGAAAATTTAATATAACGCAGATTCACCATTAATTTTGAGATGCACATAAAGCTGGCTTATGTGTTAGACGAGTCATGTTACTTTGTAAATGATCGTGAATTTAATCAGAAATTCAGATGTGTAGAATTTTTATTAAAGAATCTATCAGAGAAAACTTTTGAATTCAAGTGAATTCTCTAGACAAGTTTAAGAATTACTCAATATTCTTGAAACCTTTTTCAAATTACCGTGTAAAAGTTGAATCTTTAAATAGCTTTAATTTCAAGAAAATTAAATTCAAGATAGCAGAAAAATCGTTAAGTTTAATAATTATGTCGATCAATTATCAAATACCTACCGATTGCTTCTAAGAATGAAAACATTAAATATATTGTTTTATAACTCCATCCAAATGAAAAGCATTACTTGGCAAGTGAACATGGTTACCGTCACCACCTACCGAATCGAAGTTTTGCTTCATCTACATCGAGGATGTCCACCAGCACCGCACAAGATAATTTGAAAGTTCTGATGAGTCGCGATGGCCGGCTGATAGACTGAAGTTAATCTCATTTCAAAACGACTTTCACGAAAAGGAAATAAGATCTTAATATTTGAAGTTTTCGACCTTTGACGCCATTAGAGGACGAATGTCAGCTTTGACATCACGGAGCTCGTTATCTAATGGATGAGCAGTAATGGTCTGATTACACTCATTTTTTTTCATTAGTCAACACTCTGATCTTTTGATACCAAATTAATTTTATTAGATGTCACTTATATTTAAGACTCAGTTTTTACAGTATTTTTGTTTTTTCGAATGGCTACTATTTGCTATTCTTACATAATATAAACCCCTTAGAAATCCCCTATGCAATGCCACTATACCTGTTTTCCTAATTACATCGTAGACTATAACAATTTACGTAACTTCTTCGCAGACCACAAAAGAGAAAATTCAAAACCGTTCGTGCATTTTGAACCACGAACAATCGGAGCTGTCTTAAAAATGATGGTGCGCTAACACCAAAACGATCTCTATAGAACAACAGGCTACTGAAAAAGACAAGGTTATTTTTTGCTGAGAAAACAATTGAAGCGCATTCAGTATTGTTTGTATAATAGTGAATAATGAATTCTTCTATTATGCTTCTTATCCGTGCGTTCGATGGAACCCGCGTCACGCCAGCCCCGATAAACTGGCAGATTTATTACCGCTCCGGTTCGGATACGCGGATATTCGGATATGTTAGCTGAGTGTGTATGTTGCTTTATATGGGACTTAAGTGGGTGGTGACGCGATGACGTAAGTATCAGATCTTTTGAGGTTTTGCCTTTTTTATTTGGCTTCAAGCTTTGCTGGTAATTTAAGAGATAGATAATCAAACTGTCAAATCACTGTGGCAAAGCAAAGTAAACGATTTCTACTTAGACTTAAAATATAATATTGTGTCCTATAAACTATTCATCACTAGCTACCGCCCGCGAGTTCGCCCTCGTCGTACGTCGATAAGCCTAATGTCCTTCCTCATGGATCGAAGTAGGTATCCCCATGCAAAATTTCATCAAAATTAGTTCAGCAGTTTCGAAGTTTAACCGGAACAAACAGACAAAAACTCAAAAAACATAATGTAATACTATAAGTGCCGTATACACTTTCTATATGCATTTTGCAAAATCTGCTAATTTGACATTGCCAACGGAAACTTCAGTTTTATCTTTTTGTATGTATACCTATTGTATGTATAAAAGATTAAGATTCACTGCCCACCTTTACTTACCGCTCTCTTTGATAACTTACAATAGATACCTCCCTTGCAAATTATTGTGATAAGTATTTCTGAAGAGAAAGTTCAGAATTTCCTTGACAACACAAGAAAATATACCATGACATAATCTTCCATTGACGTCACAACAAACACTTGAAAAAGCAAATATATTCACAGAAGCAACACATCAGCCTGTTTACCAACACACCGCCGCCTCCACTGACACAAACTGTCCTTGGCCAAACACCGACAATTGAATTATAACACGACAGAAGAGTAATAGGATAATGTCGTAGAAGATAAAAGCGTACGCATGCCACAATCTCTTACGCAACTTTCGTACGTAAATCATGCAAGTTGGAACAACTAACGTTCGCGTAAACACTTCAACTTTTCCATTAAAAACAATAATACAATGGGGATTTGTCGAGAGTTGTAATTGTTGGTTTAATCTTGTATTAACTTCCTCTGTAGCGTGATTAATGCCGGTCGCTGTGAGCGTTGCATTTTAGGCTATAACAACAGTATTTTATTTGGTAACGCTACATTATTTTCTTCATGACACACGGTTACTTGTTAAAACTTTAAGCCACCCTTTATCTCTTCGTTATTTAGGGAAGAAGTGCAACATTAGTCCCAGGAATTCAATTTTTTTTACGTTTTTTGCAATTTGCAGGTCAGGCTACATCCTACTATCCTACTAATATTATGAATGTGAAAGTTTGTGAAGATTTTTGGATGTTTGTTACTCAATCACACATAAACGGCTGAACAGATTTCGATGAAATTTGGCACACAGATAGATTATAATCTAGATTAATTAGAATACTTTTAATCCTGGTAGTACGTTCCCGTGGAATAATTTCGGACCTCCACGCGGGCGAAGCCACGGGCGGAAGCTAGTATTGAATAAAATGTTTTTCGCGACCGTAACACGTATGTATTTACAAAATTATAATTATACAAATCATCAATAGAACCCTCTCAGTTGATAAAGTCACATTGAATAACTATTTCTAAATATTCTTAGAGGGTGATTGTATAGATGTTTAGTGTTTGTAATAAATTCTATAAAGCCATAACTATGGTTGCGGTCGCTAGTCACATTTTAATCAAAATAAAACGTGACATGTACCCGCAAATTGCAAAAAAATGTAAGAAAAAATTAATTCGCGGGCTGGGCTACCTTAGCGCATGAACTAGTCGGTCAAATGGTTAGTGAGTTTTTTTTTTTTTTAAATTGGGTCATACATATAGTATACGATGCTGTAAACATCAGGAGGCACTTCAAAGTAATTATGTTGTAAAATTCATGCAGGTGATGACCACCTTTACTCAGTCCAACGAAAAGTTAATCTTCAATAGCACGAATCAGGATCTGGGACACTTGCGCGAAAGACACTTCCGCGAACGACGAAAATTACTATTAAAGTCTAATTTGGCTGTTTATTTCCAGTCTGCCACACCCCTGCCCAACCCTTTGATAGAATACAGGCGTGATGTTATGAAGAAATTTCATTTCCGCAACTTTTTCGCGCAACTGTCCGTTCGCGCAAGTGGATTCGCGCAAGTGTCTTTCACGCAAGCGGTTTCGCGCATGTTTCCTTCGCGCAACTGTCGTTCGCGCAAGTGTCTTTCGCGCAAAGGTTCGTTGGCGCAAAGGTACAGTAGCGCAAAAGTCCAGTCGCGCAAACGTCCGTTCGCGGAAAAGTCCACGCGCGGAAATGTCTTTTCGCGTATGTGGGTTCGCGCAAGTGTCTCGCGCAAATGTCTTTCGCGCAAGTGTCCTGATACCCACGAATCACGTGCTAATTCAAGTACTAAATTATTTTCTAATTTACGAGAAAATGTACAAAGATTAAATAAATAATTCACCTACATGAAAGTTTCCTCCACTCATTACCAAATACAAGCCACTGATTGCAAGTTAACTCCTATATGAAATCTCGAATATTTACTACCAAAGGTACCTGATATGGTAAATGTTTTAAAGTAAACATAACAGTAAACATGAACAGCATGTGCGGGAACAAACACACTAGCGGAATTGAATCCGGAACCTCGCAGTGAGATGCGAAACATAAACTCCAGTAAGTAAACAGTTATAAGATACTTTTGGGACTACGAATATTGGAATAGGTGTACTCTAGTTCCATATAGAAACAATATAGTGAGTGTTCGTGTGTGTGAGAATTTGTCAACTAAATAGGAGTTGAAAAGGAAGAATAATAAAAAAACTGCTAAGTTATTCTCCTGGGCAATGTAAAATAATGAACTTCCACAAGATTTTATTGAAAGGTGTAGGTACTTGGTGTTACGGTTATGATTTAAATGGCTATTAAACGTATAATAAAATACTTTTGAAAAATGAGCATTACAGCAAAATTCTGATGTTTGACAATCGAAAATAGACTAGGTATTTGGTAATCGACAATTCATAATTTTACTTTCACATCGTATTTTATACACCCAAAACCATAATTATTCATCATACCTAAAACATCGTCAGTGATTTATATAATAAATAACACAATAAATATTAAACAATAGAAGTATCTTCATCGTAGCGAGGAATCCGATATTTCCATTTGGAGGATTTGGAAGCATTCAATTTGTCTTCTCACTTTCGACATTTGTTTTGTAATGTGATACACACATCAGCATACACAAATATGGCTTCGTACACACCCGCGTATACACACGTAAATTAGCGTGTAAACATACGATTCCTTTAAATATGGATGCCAGAGCTTTAACAGCACTTATATTTAAGCTTGTTTATGCACAAAGCTAAGACAGTTTTAGTGCCAGGCTCTCGCATGTCATCGACCTGGAACTCAGCCCAACTTTATTTTTCTCACACGAAAATATGTTCTAACATTTATAAAATGTTTAAACTTTTATAGGTTGGCTCTGTGAAGATTTATGATAGTTATTTGTAAAATTGTGATACATTGAATTGATACCATTTGAGCGTGAAAATTGCTCAACCCTACACTTTAAAACGCTGTGGTGTGCAAACAAAGTAAGGAAACTTAATCCAACCATTTCAGCGATGTGGAACCATAAACAATTTTGAATAAGGATATTTTATTTTACGGTTGTGTGTGGCTATTTAACAAAACTACAACTGCGCCAAAAATAGTTTGCATTAATGCCAAACGATGGCTCGATGACCTGCTTTGCGATTACTGATCACTACATATTATAAAACAAAGTCCCCAGTCATGTCTGACTGTCTGCCTGTCTGTTCGCGATAAAATCTAAAACTACTGAACGAATTTAAATCCGGCTGTCACCAATAGACAGACTGATTCTTGAGGAAGATTTAGCTGTGTAATTTGTTAAGGTTTCGTTCAGATTGGTTAACGCGGGCGAAACCGCTGCCAAAAGCTAGTGAAAATTAAATAGAAATATAAAATCCTTATAGTTAGAATTTAGAATCCTTACGGTAAATATATCGAGAATTACTATATTCAATCACTCACTACATTATTTTGTTCTATAAAATATACATCTTGCAACTACGAGTAACACCTCACAATTCAGTTGCAATACTTATTATTTTCCAAACAAACAACAACTCCCACTTCAACCGACCTTCCTACATCATTCTCACATAAACTTTACAAAAGAGGCAATCCAGTGCGCCGTGTAAACGAAGGAGAGGCGATAATTCAACGATAGAGCCTGAGAGGGCGGAGGTATCGATCTCCGGGAGGGAGGACCTCTGGCCAGGTTCCAAGGGAGCAGGCTGACCAGCACGGCAAAGATTTACCGACACTCTTGCGAGTCATTTGGATGGAGATATTGTTTTACACGCAGTTTGAA
This sequence comes from Polymixis flavicincta, assembly GCA_949987655.1. Lineage (NCBI taxonomy): Eukaryota > Metazoa > Arthropoda > Insecta > Lepidoptera > Noctuidae > Polymixis > Polymixis flavicincta. The sequence continues at coordinate 28,752,193 of OX465173.1, read as the reverse complement.
GGGCTATCCATTGATTTTGATGTCCCTCTGTTTTTATTGTTATTAGCTGTGAGAATAGGAATGGGATTGGTTGTAAAGGCTTTTTTAGTTTTGTTTTAGAATAGGAAATACTATTTTTAGAAGAGTTGTAGCTTGTGTTACACTGGTTCTGCAATATAACACGGGAGTAAATGTGAATAATTCAGCAACGATACAAAGTACTGCCAAAGTAATAAACCAAGGAGCAAAATAATATAGAGCGCGAACAAAAGTAAAAGAGACTAGAATCTTATCTCTTCACACAAGTAGTAAGCCATAAAAGTAAACTTTTACGACTGTTTCTAAAGAAAACAGTGACTGTTGCGGTATTTACACAAAGGACAGGATAACGGCGCGGTATAGAAGTATTGAACTAAATAAAACATTACGACAGCGGACCGTAAGCTTTCAAACGTAAACGTAAACTATAAATAAGTACCTACGTACGTTTTTGACATGTGAAATGGAAACGGGATTAATGGAGCTTGAGAAGTTATGACTACTACTGTGAATATCACAATGTCGATAGTAATCATAATAACATGATAATATTATGAACTATACAACTAGCAACGAACACAACCGATGCTCACTCAACACTAACCCCATGCACAAACTAGTAGGGCTCCAGACTAGCACGACTTACTCACAAACTGGCTAAATTCCGTCAAATTACGCAGAGGTTAATCCCGGGGCAGCAGCTGTTTGATAAAGCCCCTTGGCCATAGCTAATGTAAATTCCGCGGCTTCACCGCCGAAGAATGCCCGAGTCCTAAATAAGTACACTTCAAAGTACGTAGTGAGTGCCTTTTCCGGCACAAAGAGCCAATTACATAATACCACCCCTCACAGTTAATGACGTGATTATGTTCCACGAAAAAATTACGCTTCTTTTTTTCACCATGTATAGCGTTTTCGGGGTTTTGTGCCTGAAAAGAAATTTTGGAGTTTAAATTTTTGGACGATGAATGAGAATTAATTTGTTGTGGGAAGCAGGGTGATGAAGGAAAAGAAAAGCTTGGGAATGTACCGCTTTAAATGAACTAATTAACTTTCGCAACTCACGCACTGTGGAAAAAGTCACATGAATGTAGCGAAAGGAAAAGAGAAAGTAAGCATTCTAAAACTAGGCCATCTCCAGCACCTGCCCACATTTATGACAAAAAGGCATGATTTAATAGAGGTAGGTTTTCAAACAATATTGCAGAGTCTACAAATTCAATAGGTACGACACAAAATGGTAAGCAATCTCCGACATTTTGTAAATAAAACTCACACAAAATTGCTGCTCAAATTTAAATTTTCTCAAGAAAAGATTCTTTTCTCTCTGTTACAATAAGTGCTACGTCTTAATTTATATTAAACGGCGAAACACCTCTATTCAGTATTTTTTTAGAAAAGACTTTTGTATCGCGGCCTATTGTAAAATGTTTGATACATTTTGCAGAACAGAAGCTATAGGTAACGCCATTGTATGGTATTGTTGTCATGTATGTACGTATATATAGACATTAAAAAGGACTCGTGTGTGGATGATTCAGGTATGTTAAAAATACTGGGTGAAGTACAATAATTAACCTATTTATGTACCCATCTTATTTATTATTCATGATGTTTTTTTTTTTTTTTTAATAATTGTTCCTCTCAACCAAAGCCCCTGCCATCTAATATCTTCACCATCCTTGGTTGACTGGTAGATAATCTAAGGCATTAAGTCCACCTTTGTACCTTTTTGTGTGCGATAAGTTTAAATAAATAATAAACATAAATACTTTGTCGTAATCCAGTGCATTTTGTGAATTCCTTCTATTTCCGCCAGCGTACAAATATCACTATTTTTTAGATTATAATCGTTAAAAGATGGCTTATAGTGCGAGAGCGTGTTCGTGATTTGAACTCTTAACAATATTTTCGATCCATGCAATTTCAAATCACGTTGGTTCATTTGTCAGGTTCACCTTGATCTCCTACTTTTATCACTCCAACCTTAATGTTTCCTCCATTATTTATCCAGCTTCATCATCTATTATGAACATTAATACACCTGCTCATAAATACGGCCTAGTGTCCAACTTTTTGCCTCACATTATGTAAGTGGCGAGCTTTGTGCGGCGGCTTAACGCTAACCGCCGCGTTCGTGGTTAGCTCCGACGTGAACGCACGCGTTTGCGTCCGCCGAACAAAGGGATTTCAGCCTGGGGGCCCTTTGATCTCGAACCATTAAACTGGGCTCACAAAACCGAGCTACACAAGTTTATACGTGATACACTACAATTAAGTCTTATTAGGACTAGGCTTTTGCTGATTTTAAAGCAAAGTTTACAAGTCAAGGACTTTGGGTACATGTTAATTTTAATAAACCTCTGTATTTTGAGGCATAAAAGAAATAATTAAACTAGCCAATCTACTCGTATGTTATGGACGAGATAAATGGAGTGCTTATAATCTATAAGCACTCGATTTATCTCGTCCTTATAATATATTTAAATGATTATGAAGCGTTGAATTCATGAAACAGTAAAATAAAATCAGACTATCAGTAATTTAATGGATAATTCTAAGCCCAAATAACCACAGGCCTAATACAGTAACAGGTACTATTGCAAGGCCAGCGCCTACAGCAAAATACACACGGAGTACATTCGAGCGTCTACCGGCATTCAACAGCAGCCGCCATTGTGCACTAATTGTGCTAACCTCTTTGATTAATGCCCTAGTCTAGGAAATAAAAGTCCAGCTCACAAAAAACATTAATAACAAACGCCCATTTAATACATTTGCCCATTTCCTACGATTTATCACAATTTGGGTTTATTCTTACGGCATACGGTCATAATTACATTATTCAAATGTAATTTTCCCCGTAGGCGTGTAATTATCCACTCTATAAATTAATTTGGAAGCGTTTTGCTATGAATTATTCAATTCCTATGGTGACCTCGCAAGTGCTTCGGCTCAGTATCGGTTAACAATAAGATTGCAGATGTTTTCTTTGTTCCTCCTAACAGCTTTTCCCGTGGTTCGCATGGGTATTGAATGTTAGATTTTCGTTTGAAAGCTTCACCATTTTATCTTAAGAGGGCGATAAACCAAAATTGCCTATCTTAATTTAGATTTTTCATGAAATTTATAAAACTTAGGTATAAAATAAAAATATTACGAGTTACTTGTCAATTTATGTGACAATTTCACAAATGTTTACCAACAACGCCCCCAGCCAATGTCAATTAGACGCCAAAAGATCTTTGTAGCAATAAAGCAAAAAGTATGTACTTGCACTACAAAAAGGAAAGGTTTGCTTTGACACACATGTCAAATGACGATGCACGAACGATGTGTGGATGTGTGTAAAATCAACAATCAAAATGTTATTTCAACTTTTAGTAATAAGGTCCTAAATAAAATTGGTTAAATACTTGAATTTCAACTTTGTCACGTCGTTTTTGAGTTTATAGTTCCAAAACATGGTAGTAAGCTAAGATTCTGAATTCGAGATTAGTGCATAGTATATGCAAAGGAAACAGATGATTACATCGAATGAAGAATTTCTTTGAAATATTTTTTTCTTTTAGAGTTGCCCCTTCACGAAATAAGCATAACAATCCGTTGAATGCGATTAACTCTTGACCAAGTATGTCACGTCTGTCTTCTGTATTTGAATAAAGTTTGCTTAGACAAATCAAAAAGCTGTCTCAAGTTTTGAACCATACCAACGTTCTGTCTCTGTCAACTCAAATCAAATCAAATAGGTACCTATTTGTTGGAACTAAAAACAGGTTTACAAATTTTTAGTGTTCGTTAATAACTACGATAGTTTAAAAAACTATGTTGCAGCCATTAGCGCTCGCCTCTGAGAGGGGGAACTGCACACGATTGAGAAAAATAGGACGATGTTAAAAAATCGTTAAGCACTAAATATATTTGTAGTGCAAACGGACCTCAAATAACCGAAATAACTTATAGATGGAATAATGAGCGACAAAACAACATTGTACACAGCGGTCAATACTTTCATTGATCATAGTCATTTCATCTGATTATTTTGCATATACATACGACACAAGGATACAATATTAGTTATATATAAGCCGGGGAACACGGCGCGAAGGGATTGTTTTGTTTTCGTCGAGTTTCATAAGAGGGGTAAGTAAAGGAAGCGGGGGTGAAATTTGTTTGAATTCTTGGTTTTGCCGGGCGAAAAGTTTCTGCTGGCGGGAAGGGATTATGTTTTGTTTTCGTCGTGTATGAAAAGAGGGGCAGGCAACGAGGCGCGGGTGAAATTCGATTTTTTCCTAGCTTACTACGCAGCCCAACTAACCTAAGCAAGGTGAGCTCAGACTAAGCTTAATTTAATAATAATTTGTATCCAAATTGATTGGTAGATTGTGTTTTAATTTTATTGTAATTTTTTGTCCATAACTATGGATACATTTGTATTGAACCCTATATATTTACAACGTGTTAAATAATTAACGCAATACCGCATACACCCCCAATAGAGCATTGAGTTAAAACCATACTACAATGAACAAAACTTTTATTTTTAAAGCTATTGTTGTTATTAAGAAAATCGTGTTGACCCTAGCATTACTTTAAGCATTTATAATTGAGTCGTATTGCCTTGAGATAAGATTTAATTTTCATTGTCTCATTCGGCAGTACGTATGGCAAATACATAATTTTTGAAAAACAATACTTAGAGGTATTAAAAATGACTGAAATTAATTCAGTAGTCAATTATGAACAAACTAGTTTCAGTACTTGCGTCTATCTTACACCTTGTATAGCAACAGCCCGTTGTTAAGTGTAACTATTAATTATTTTCAACCAAACAAGTGAGTCACCAAGGAAACCGGATAGCGCGTGGGAGGCAGATGACTACATCACTAATTTAAACTATAGTTAATTAATTATACACTTGAAAGTTGGAGTTATTGCCCGCAGCGATCCTTTAATAATAGACTGTCCGATCTATTTCAAAGAATGACGAAGTGTTTTGAAGACTTTTCTAGTACATAATATGATTTTAAAATGATTGCTTGGTTTTTAAATGTATTAGGGACATCCATAAAATGTGAGGATATACCTATAAATGTACTCCTCTGCCCACCGAATAAATAATGTTTTTGCACATCTGCACGATGACACATAGATTCAGAATACCTGTGGAGAATACTATCCTGCTTTACTCGTGTGTCGCAAGATTTCAGCAAAGGAGCCTAGTAATCGAAGTGTACAAGCTATACAGGATAAGTTTTTATCCAGTGCGCAAACTCTAACCATGAATTCAGCACATAATTCTAGACTCCCTACCGCAGAAATTTTTCGCCGGTTATAAAAAAAAAAATCAGCTGAAACAGCTGATTTTGCGAAACGTAGAAAAGTGCAATACCTACGCGGTCAAAATGAATGGAATAGCTGTTTTGTTTTTTTTTTGTTTACCAGGTGATTTTTTTTTGCGCTAGTGGGTCTAGAATGATATGCTGAATTCATGGTTAAAGTTTTCGCACTGGATAAAAACTTTTCCTGTATTTTAATACGTGAACTATTATCGGACATTTCACACAATTCTCGTGATAAGTATATGTTCATCATCGTTCTAACATAAAATACGACAATCTCTCTTTCTCTGTATTTATGTAATGCTCTGTATTTCACTTGTTTAATATAATTTCATAACCACAAAACGTGGGTATTAATTCCGAGCTGCGAATATAATAAACGTTCCATCATATCAACCGTCTCCACATATTCCTACGTATTCTAACTTATGCATGACTTAAGATCTGCGTAGTCTGCTTAATAAGTTTAGTCTGGATCAAGAGCTTATACTCTATGCCGACAGTAATTGTGTAATCGCATAGCGTTCGTTGAAACGATTATTGAGTTTTACCCTGTTTTCATAAAACTAGACAAGTATATTTGTGCAGTAGTAGAGTAAATAGTTTTGAGTGGCCCAGTGCAGGAAACGGCCGTGACTTACCGAGTTGTAAATTCTTTCATCACCACTGCTCTTGAATCGGTGAAGGTAAATATGGGAACCCGCATGTCCTAAAACCAAAAAAGCGAAGACATGCGACATCTTCTAACACGCACTGGGTCTGCGTGGTCCACCATAGAGGGAATAGGCTGTAATCCTTTACAGCCTATTCCCTCTCACCGAGAGGAGGCCTGTGTCCCAGCAGTGGGAACATTATAGATTGACTATGCATTATGCAGAAAGTATAATCCCTTTCCTTTCTAATTACTTTATAAGAACCAACGTAAGATAATGTTTTTCGATTTGTCTGTTTGGGACATTATTGCCACTAAACTGATTTTTCTGAAATTCGATCGATCTAGTTTAGTAAGACTTATAAAAATTAAACTAGCCTGCGTTCGTAGCCCGTAGCTCGTAGCACAAGGCGTAGCACAGCGTAGCGCAGCGTAGCAGATACATGCCGGACTAAATAATATACTCCTGGATTTTGTTTAAAGGCTCTATCTTTTTAAATAATGGCAGTGTAAAGAAAGAAAAGAGGCTTTAATTTAGTCACTCACAATCATTTGCATTTACCAGTGTTCAATTTGAAATCAGGCCAGTTTTTCCTTCGGTAGAATTGCCGCACCAGGTTGTCCATAACCCAACCCCATAACTCACCCTCTTTTCAATGCAACATAATGAATACATCAGGATTGTAAAATTTGTATACAGTATTTTTAAGGAGTAACTGGTTTTAGTATACGTACCTGATAATCGTGACTCAATTATACAAATTAAATTTAATACAGCGAAGAACTACTATCTCATAATTAGTGTTTACTCCACATATTCTCTGACGAAAAAATACTGTTAAAATATCAAACGACAGCTACCAGGCGTCTAGCTCGCAATCACTACAATAATTCCGAACAGATTTTTTTTATGAATGTGTACAAATAATATTAAATGATTGACGTTTTTCCGTGAGACAACCAATTACCATGACGAGCGACAAATTAACGATATTCATCAGCAACACCATCTTTTACGTTCACGAAGCTAAGCCTAATATTTTCATAAATATTTTATACTAGCAGCGCTTCGCCGTTTCACCCGCGTAGTTCCCGTTCCCGTAGGAATACGGGGATAAAATATAGCCTATGTCACCCGGGGACAGTGTAGCTTCCCAACAGTGAAATAATTTTTCAAATCGGTTCAGTAGTTTCGGAGTCTATTCAATGCAAACAAACAAAGAAACTATTATTTAATATTATAGATAATTTCTTGAAACATAGAATTACGTGATGTCGTGTAACAAAATTCAATTGTAAAACATGAGCTCCTGGATTCGATTTTTCTATCTGGATGTTTTCAGTAGCAGACCAGAGTCTGGATTTCAGTTCGGTTGATGGCAATAGGCTCGCCCCTATTAGATAGTACGTTAACAAAACCGACAAAACGCGGGTTTACCTAGTATAGGAACAGCCATCACACACACACATACACATACCTATTTCTTCTTGTTTCCCCGGTTGGGTAGAGGCCTGCTCAACCTTTCGGGAAAACAAGGCGTGATGTTATGTGTGTAAAAAAAATTAGAAAAGAATTTAGTAACAAACTAGATTTGTTTTGGTCCAAGTATTTATCAAAAATGTACACAATAATCTAATTTTATTTAACTCCAGCGAAAATGTATTTTGTCTAGACACCTAAGTGACAGTTTTTTGTCTGAAACTATTATAATAGGATGAAATGTCTTCTCCGTTTGAGAAGAAACCTTCTCCAAGACATGGAAAACTATCAGGAATTAAATAAAAACTAATTTAACGTTAAAATAGCTGTGGTGATAGTAGTTCATAATTCCTTTAACTAGAACTACCCTCCAACTATCTGCCCTCCAATCTACGTTTACTCAATAAGGAAGCTATAAACGATAGATAGATACATACATTTATATACATAGAACACCGTAAGGAAGGTAAACAGAGAGCAAATACTCCTATTTACTTCCATAAAGATAGTAAAAAGAACATTTTATTCGGTAAACTATTCTACATAAACACAAATATGTGAATGGGGTTGCCACCCTTTTTAGGGGGATGTTAAAGAATTTCCCTGAGGGTAGGCAGAAATAATTAATCGTGTGTCAGTTTGTGTAGGGAAGTGTACTGAGCTGACTGAAATATTAAGTGTCTAGGACTCAGAAGTGAAAGCATTATCCATAAGCAAGATCACTGGGAACGTGAAAGAAAGGTTTCATAATATTATTATTTTTAATTTGAATACGTTTTAACTTGTTAAAAGTTATGGATTTACTTGAGAACATTACATTACAAACTCAAATAACCAACTAGTTATAGTATTTCAATCCGTAGCGCCGTGGACAATAGGCCTAAAATGTTTTCGTTAAAATTATCGTTTGCTATCAAAACTGATCAACGAGTGTTTATGTTTAAAAAGACATACACATGTTATTTGCATTTTATTTCCGGAAAGCTACCGCGACCCCTCCGTTAATTTAGTGTGGTACGATTGTAAACGGAAATATAAAAAGCAAACAGGGAATATTTGCTGATTGGAAACAAATCATTCTAATCAACTAGGTTTCAGTTAAAATGAACATATTTTTTGGTTATTTTCAAAAATGGCAACATTAATGGCAAAAAAAATATTGTGTACAGAAAGACCACTCCATTAACAATACACGTATCATTTAATATCACCCTGTTACACCACCTACCCACCATACACACTCGCTACTCATAAACCATAGAATTAACATCGTTACGCGTTAAAGACAGTCACCCCTTAAAACCTAAATCAACCCGTGGAATTTTACGCAAATTAAAGTTTTAGAGAGAACAAATTATCAGCCCCCAGGGGTGCAAACAAACAGGCATAAAGTATAACGAACCATTATAATTGAAATTCAACTTGTGGCGTTAATTTTTAGCTGGTGATAAAGTAGAATTGCATAGACATTTTTTGAGGGGAGAGCAAGTGGCCGCAATGATAAATTATTTGAATTAAACTACTTTATTTAAATAACAACATAAGCATAAAAAAACAAAAAGGGTCTTGTTTTAAAAACACACCAGGTTAACTTGTCTGTGTCATTAAATGTCAAGGAAGTGAGTGGGTGACGGGCGTACGATGTACTCGTAGCTCTAATACCATTTTTAATAAGAGGCACCTATAAACCACCTTGTTAGCTCATAAAAGCGCAAACAACCTTTAAAAAAAGTTAATAATTTGACTTTGACTTTGTACTTAATTAATTTAAATCAATTCAAATTCATTCTTAATTTTACTAAACCAAACGTAAGCAATCGAACGTTAAACCAATCCACGATATCTATTCTACCAAGTAAAACATAAGAGAATCTTACAAGTAAATAGTGAATCGGACAACAGATATGCTGTCTCAAAAACAGCAATATCTATACCTACCAGACAATATAGTCGATGTTTGTACGATTAAGTTGAACATTGGACAAACACACTGAAACACACACACTGACCGAGACGGTTTATCTCCAGCATCTGTCAACTGTCGGCTGAAAGATTACCGACTAACATACATACACTAACACTATAGATCGTTAAGGATTATTGAGTGGTGTAAATAACTTGTGGTATAGCTGGTCTGCATGAACCTTTGATGAGAAAAACTCTCCAAAATCAATATAAATGGGTTTAGTTTTAAATAATGATTACAGAAATGAGGTATGTGTGTACGATTCAAATTAGAAACGCGTGCTGTTTTGTAACAAAAACCGAAAAGCAAAAAAACATAATAGACTTTAGTATAAAAAACTTGTTACTAGCCAATTTATTAACTGTTTAATTATATCAACTTTTGAAACAACTTTTAACTAGAATAATTTGAACTGTTCAACCAGTTAGGGATAACAATGTTGAAATAGACAAAGTTTATCGCAATAAAACTTTACAAAAACAGCATTAATATTCTAAATACCAAAAACAACAAAGCCAGTTATCAGACTCGCCCTAATCCAGCTCGTATTCATAGTCTCTCCCAGTCGAGAATATACACGTATTCATAGCCCTGACAAGACTAGAATATATTTACTTATTTAGCACGATTCATTGTGTAAAGCTGAAATGTAATTTTTACACGTCAGCGTATCAAATGTTACATCGCTTCATGACTAAACTGTTTGTCTAGGTGGAATAAATACTAGGTCAGGTCTTTATGTGCTTCGTGTTTGCGATAAATCTTGGTGACGAAAACACTGGGTTACATAAATCTCATAAGTTTATTCGTGTGCGTCTCAATCGTGGCCAAAACTGGTTCGCATGGTACTATTTTATTGGGCTGATCATCTTTATAGATAGGAAGCTACATAATCTTTTATGTGATCAACCTTTTTCCCGCCAATTTTCTACGAATTAATGATACCTTAAACTTTCCAGTAACACGAGTTTATTACACGATAATACTTCATTAAAACCGAAAAACTAACTCCATTGAATATCAGAAATTTTAGTTACTAACAGTTTAATCTTTCCTTGAGTTTCCTTCAAAGGAATTTTAAATTTCTTCAGAAGTGTCCAAGTTCAAGACTTTTCCGCTTTAAAGCCTGGACAAAAGGACCAGGAGTCCAGTGCTTCCGACTCCTAGCAACGAGTGATCATCTTCAAAGAAACGTCGTTAAAATGGTCCTAATGGTTACAGTTCTGTATAGTAGGCACTCATCACGAACTGTTTGTTACTTGTAAGTGGAATTCCTGGAGAGATCTTAGTATGGCGCGTTGTCTTGTGTACCTATTATTTATTATTGTGAAACAGTGTCGTATTGAGAACAATAAGTAATGGAGACTTTGTATTCGTAATTGTAGTAATTTTATATTTTCCTTCTTCAGAATAATAACAACAATATTGTACATTTTCGGTTAAAATTTCGAGGAAAATGTAATGTTGAGACAGCTATTAAACCAGCTCAGCTGCTGATGGTTTTGAATGGTAGCAATCAAAATTTAGTCTCAAGTTCAATTCCTAGATCAGAGACAGGTTAGAATTGTTCATGGTGTAACATAACAAAACATCCCGCCTGTAATTCCCGAAGGGTTACGTAGAGGTGTACCGATGGAATATTCTATCGAAATTCACAGTGGAGGTCTTAATCCGGTTAAATTGCAGAAAGTTTATAACATGAAACTGAAAATCAATACAACAGTGTGCTGGCTGCTGTTTCACACTCACGCCGCGGTAACAAACTAAAGAATTAATTATAGCACCATGAGGTTAGCAAACCAACATACCTGAAATGATTATACACTAGCTTTTGTCAGCAGGTTCGCCCGTGTGGAGGTCGGTGTATTATACATATAAACCTTTCTCTTGAATCGCTCTGTCTATTGACAAAACAGCAATAAAATCCGTTGCGTAGTCTAAAAAATCTAAGCGTACAGAGTTGCCTGTGGTGACGGAGTTCCATGTGGTGTCAGACGTAAAAGAATAGCACCATCCCATTTCTTCTAGTGAGTGTCGGAGAAGGCGACTATGGGGCTTACCAGAGAATGGGCAGCAACGTTCTCCATGTATTTTACCACCATACTGCGATCGACAACCCGCCTGCCAAGCGTGGCGATTATGGCTGATTGGCTTGGCTTGGCTTGATTACTGACATTTTCATAACATATGTATACCCTACTAACCTCACCACTATACTACTAATATTAATAATAGGTCTTTACCTATGAAATTGCCGTTTTGTATGAAAAAATTTAAACGAATTTTTTTCATGAATTTTTTATTTGTATTAATCGAAGTAATCACCCATGCAATCAATGCATCTTTGCCATCGCAGTGGCAGTTTATTGATGCCCTTCTTAAAGAAATCAGCTGGACGGGAGGCAACAAATTCTTCAAAGGCATTTTGTACTGCCTCTCGGGTATTAAATTTTTTTCCCGCCAAGAAGTTATCCAAATTCTGGAAAAAGTAGTAGTCTGTAGGCGCAAGGTCTGGTGAGTAGGGCGGATGACGGAGAGCTTCCAACCCCAGTTCTTGCAACTTGGAGACCGTCTGCTGTGCAGTATGAGGTCGCGCGTTGTCGTGCAGGAGCAGCGGAGACGAGCGATTGACCAATGCTGGTTGGAGATGCGCCAGCTTCTCCATCATTGTGTTCAGTTCTTCACAGTACACATCTGCAGTAATGCTCACCCCGTTTGGTAAGAAGCTGTGATGAATCATACCGGCGCTAGACCACCAAACAGTGACCATCACTTTTCTAGGGGTAAGTTTTCGTTTAGGGCATTGTTTAGGTGCTGAACCAGGATCCAACCAACTTGCTGAGCGCTTACGGTTATCAAACAGAATCCATTTTTCATCGCAGGTAACAATGCGGTTCAAAATTCCTTCATTTGTGTGTCTGTTGAGCAGTGCAAGGCACGTCTCGACGCGTACTTCGCGCTGGCGATCATTGAGTTCGTGGGGCACCCATTTGTCAAGCTTTTTTACCTTGCCAATTTGACGCAAATGGACCAATATTGTTTTGACGCTAACGTCGAAAGCTGCTGCTAATTCAGCCGTAGATTGTGTATCATCAGCTTCCACAATCGCCTTTAATTCGTCATTGTCGACCAAAGTCTTCGGACGACCGCGAGGTTCATTTTTCAGGTCGAAATGTCCAGAACGGAAGCGAGCAAACCAATAACAGGTGGTGCGTTGGTTTGTAGTGTTAGCTCCGTAAACGTCGTTGATGTTGCGTGCCGCTTGTGCCGCGTTGCTGCCACGACGGTACTCATATTCCATAATTACTCGAATTTTTAACGTATCCATGATGACGAAAAAGATTGAAATGCGATGAAAATGTAACACTAATCAATAAAGAAATGACTACTTTTAGAAAAAAAAATCCATGTTTTTAAAATAAAATTAATTTTAAATTAGAATTCTTAGCCAAACAAAAATTATTTTGATTTGAAATGGCCAGTACTGCAGAACGGCAATTTCATAGGTAAAGACCTAATATACGAATACATAATAATATATTATGCGGAGGAGCGCAGAACGGTCGAAGTGGAGGAGCTTGGGGGAGGCCTATGTTCAGCAGTTGAAGTCTTTCGGCTGAAATGATGATGATGATGAAGCGTACAGACATACAAAGCGTCTTTGTTTTATACTATGTTTAAAGATTTATTACAATTTAAATGTAGTTAGATGTTATTGTGCAAATCACCATACCTATTTGTGAGTAACACGTATAAGGGTCTAGCGTTGTAAGTACCTACTTCATCCGTTTTGGTTTGTTTTGATTGTATGGCGGAAGTGAGTCTGTAAATTACGTAGCTTTAATTGTTTTTGGGATAAAAAATATATTTTGAAAATAACAGAACACGATTCTGGACAAACTACTTTCATGATGTGCATCAATTCAGTTAAACATTATGTTTTTCTAGTCCATGTCTAAGTACTCGTATAGTATAACGTCTGGCGGATCTGACCAACCACAGCCGTTCCAAATGGGTTCTGGCCTGAGTGAAATATTTGAACAACTAACTAAACATTCCTAGCTCTCATTTTAACAAAACGTTTCAAAATGTTCACTTATTTTTAGTAGCCATGCACCACTTACACAATACACTTAGGTATATGATAAAAGAACCCAGTACAAAAAAAATACATGTACGGTATTTTTACAAATTTATTGTGTATGCAGGATAAGAAATTGAGATAGGGCTGCAAGACGTATGTCGAAAAAAGAGGACGTTCACAATGTGTTTTTTTTTTTCAGTTGTTGAAAAACATAGTCTGTCTGTTTAAGAAATGGTCAAATCGATTTGTCCATTTAGCTTACTACCACCTTCATCTATAGACATACACATTATATTAATCACAGGTCCAAACTGAACAATCATAAGTATGTGTCAATTAAATGCTACAGTTATAACCACAAACCATTGACTTTGACAGTTGACTACCAATAATCGACCCAGCTTAGCTTCGACGTGCGTGTCTCTGGTATACGGACAATGCATTTTACGTAACAGACTTATACTCTCGCAATTATTATATTACTTTACCTACATTTTGTTGACGAGCACTTTATGTCCTCCCTAGAAGTGGCCACAATAATATAAGGTAGAATAGAAATGCCCTTCTACTTACAACTGTTGTTGTAATTTGTGTTTTGAAACACAAATAATAAGCATGCTATCATGTCTTTACACACAAAAGTTTATCCAAGTACTTCCCTTCCACATCCAACAACTAAATCGGTAACAATAAACAAAACAAAATTAATGCACAGCCCATAATTATAATGCGGTACGCAAGTGAAGCTTCAGGGTACTTGAATATTCATCAGATCATTATCATAAGCAAATACCCCCGGGTTGGTGCCTGTTTTCCTGTACCCCAGTGTACCCTATATAATAAAAATATTTAGAGGGCAGGGTCGCGGTATTATGGGTATTATACCGGTATTGACGAAGATTTTGCTGATTAGTAATGCTTAATGAACCGTCAATAAGAGATGCACAAGGGTTTTTTGCATAAATGTTTAAGTGTTCATGAATATTACATTTTCTAGTGGTAGGTGGCGAGACTCAGTAGAGGTCAACGTCCGTCTGTGGTGATTGGCGTTATCTTGATGTGACGACAAAAGTATTCTAATTGAGTTGACGTATCTATTTTGAGATAGTTACGTTAACGTTACGTTTACGTTTTCGATTACATTAAAATAATATGTTAGATATAATGTCACATTATTAAAACCAACTGCTGTTTATGCATAAACAAATCCCTGGCGTCAAACAAAAACGTCTAGACAGAAAACTTAACTATTGTTTGTCCAAAAATAATGAAGACAAAAATATATTCAAGAATGCTTAACAACCATGTACTCGAAAGCGTAGTTCACTGCTAAAATACTGGGTCGAGCAGACGAGCAGACTCAGCGGTCTACCTCAACAATAATTATGCACGAACCACGAACACCAGACTTATTCCTTTATATTTATTCACCAAAACGTACAGCACCACTTCAGAAATATTGCTTCAAGTCTCTCCACTAAGATGTTGTAATAATTTATTGTGCTACGAAGGCCGACCGGGCGTTAATTTGAATAATTTTGACAAATTAAAAAGGCTATTCTAATTTATTTACCAATAGAAATAAATTAGACCCGCCGCTTTTAGCTTTTAGCAACATTTTAATCACAATAAAATATCACTAAACTATTGTCCATTTATGTAGTTGTGCGAATTGGAATGATTAAAACTACAGCTAATTGCTAATTCAGTGAAGGAATTGTGCCCAATCTTCTGTAAACTAATATTATTCAAGCGGTGTTTCTACTTGATACAAATATTTTGTTAACTAAACTTGAATAGCATAGAATAAAAATAATAATGAAGGAAACACCCCTTCGATCAATCAAAGTCTTCAGTCAACACTTATTTAGTAGTTATTAACCAACATGAATTTGGTAACTAAAACATAGCTATACCAAAATATATCCTCAACCTTTGCAGCCTCTACACATCCTTTCTTTCCTCCGCCGCAATCGGGAGCGGAAGGAGCGGAGCAAGCCGAGCGAGCGGAAGGCGACCGTCGCGCAATTAGTCGCAATCACGGCGCGCCGCAGTTATTACACGACCTCACGCTTAATTGCGACAGGTATCGCGGAGATACAGGAAAAGTGGAAAAGTGTAAGGGTTTCGAGAAAAGGTATAAAATCTATATACCTATAAATGTAGGAAGAAATATAATGATTTCAAAAACAATCTGGCTGCCACACTTACAGACACCAAGAACCAAATCTTTAGAATTTATGTTACAGAAAAATATAAAATCATCTTACTTCGCTTGCAAAGCTCACGCAGCAATGTCACACACATACACACCCACGCACACATTTTTAAATGAGTGGCATTTACTTTCTTATTTTTACCATTACCATATACCAAGAATTCCTAGTCTATGAACCAGACTTTCAACTCAATTCAACATAGAGTGGGACATAAATAAACCATTAGTAATATCAAAACGGCTAGATGGAAGCTAGTCGTAACTCACAGTCCTTTGACCAGCTGACCGCGTAACTGGCGGTCTTAGGATATTGACTTGCAATATTGAGGACAAACTGCTACAGAAGTCAGAACAGTGTTCGCCACACGAAACCAATATTAAAGGATCTTTGATATATTCCAGTGGAACTGTGTGGCTACTTGCAATGCTGTGGCCACAGGCTGTGGCTAACCGAAAGTGGCGATACATGTAGGTGTGATATAGCCTATACGTTGACCAGACTTTTAAGGAATACTTGTGCTGGACAGAATCTATTCCACGGGCGTAGCCAGGGGGGGTTTTGGGGGTTCAAACCCCCCCGAAAAGTTCAGATATTCACATTCATAGAATTAAAATAAAAACAGGCGTGCGGCATATCTCATTGATTACTAAATATACAGTGTTTTGGATTTTTTGAACATTATTTTTTATTTAGCTTATAGTTTATATTGTCTCACTGCTCGAAAAAGTACTCCCCTAATTCCTTCAAGGAGATTTTTTCTGTAGGTATGTATTTTTCACATCTTTAATATTTTTCTTATAAAAGGGTTATTTTATGTACTTTTAGTCGTTTTATTTTCTTGAACCCTCCCCGAAACTAAAACCTGGCTACGCCCGTGATCTATTCAGTATAGTTTTTGCGTAAATCTATACATACATCCAGGCAAACAGACAAACGGACAAAACATTCTAGAACTATCTTTTCAGCATCGGTATCGTTCTCACTATCTCAGATTTTTTATTTTATTTTGCATTGCATGTACGGTTTTGACTTCTCTACGACTTAATATCTTCACACATCTATTTCTATACGTATACGTTTAGAAATAGAAGATGTACTAATTAGACACTTTAGAAGAAAACCGCTTTTGGATGTTGCATAGGTAATTGTAAGGTATTTATGTTTGTGACTGTACCGCCCGAGTTCCCGGGGCTCTGCCCGGTACCATCCGGCAATTCGTCTTATGTTCGTGAGCCGTTTTCAATCATAGATCGTATCAAAATGAGAGAAAAATATTTGGTGATGATATTTGTGTTTAGCTCAAATGTCATAACGATATGAAAATATATCGGCGATTTCGATAAATCCCTCAAATCGTGGGAAATGTTTAATGTTCCATAATTTTTTGTGACAAGTTTGATGGAACCCCGCTTTGTAAAATCCTTGATATTTTCGTTTTGTTGTTCAGATATATTCTTGTCCTACTACTGATGATGTGTATGTAAGTTGATATAATTAGTAGAGTAGTGTAACTAATAAAAAAACGAATCGTTATGTTTGACTGGTAGAAAATCCAGGCAGGTCTCTTTCTATATATTAAATAAAATACAAAGAAGTAGGGTTGTCAATCGAGGCCTTTGTTAAAAATAAAAATTGATGCGTCTATTTTTAACCCCCGACGCAAAAACGACGGGGTGTTATAAGTTTGACGTGTCTGTGTGTGTGTGTGTGTGTCTGTCTGAGGCAACGTAGCTCCCGCACGGATGAACCGATTTTGATTTAGTTTTTTTTGTTTGAAAGGTGTATTAGTCGGGAGTGTTCTTAGATATGTTTCATCAAAATCGGTTCAGCCGTTTGAAGATTATCAGCTCTTTTCTGGTTGAAAAAGGGACTTTAGCCTCTGATCAACTCAAAATTTGGGATTCTATTACTTCAATGATATTAGACGAATAAAATAACCTTGAACTGGTGCTAGAGCAACACCTGGAATTTCCAGGAAACCCAAGTTATTCACCATCAAACAGCAGAAGTATCGTGTTTGGGCTCATTGCAAAGGTCTCAATGAATAGATTATAGATAAATGGTGATTTAAGGGAGACATTAAGTTTAAAAAGCAAGAAATAAAAATTAAATTTAAAATTTAAAAAACCCCCGACCCAAACAAAATCTCTAAAAAGTAAAAAATAATATTTATAGGCCTTTTAATTTGAACGTAATATTTTGATCAGGGCATTGTCAAGTCGGGGGACGGTCAATGAAAACGCCAAACAGAGGCCCAGCCGTCCCCCGACTTGACAATGCCCTGATCAAAATATTACGTTCAAATTAAAAGGCCTATAAATATTATTTTTTACTTTTTAGAGATTTTGTTTGGGTCGGGGTTTTTTTAAATTTTAAATTTAATTTTTAGATATCGGAAACAGCCATCTCACGGTTTTGATTGACGGAAATTGAATTAATTCTGACCTCGCCAACCGCACGAAAACAACATACTTCCTGGTGTTTTGCACTTTCCACAGGATCAGAAATAAAGCTAAATAAACCTAGGTGTAAGTAAGTTTCTACATGTTACATTTAAAACGGTTAAGATTAAAGTATTCCTACACCTAAAACAATGTACAACGGATTTATAACATTGTGTTGCATTGTGTAGGCACAAGTTACGGACATCGAGGAAATGGTGGTAACCTCAACAATTTAAAACTTTCTCATATTCTGAACGTTTACCTTCATTTGAAAGTTTTATGTACAACTTGTAGATAGTTGTAAGTTTGAATTGAATATTTACAAATAGCTTCACAAGGCGCGTTGAATTCATCATTGAAAGTACGTACCTACCTACTAAACTAACTAGGTACTACTGAAATAACTAGGTTGTTAAACTTCTGAGTACGTGTATGTAGATGATACCTGTACCCACACCGTTCCGACAAGCGTCTTGAAAGATCTCTTAAATCAACCGTATTAATACCCGCCCACCTGATCATGCTCTTGACCACCATCTTCAATGGAGCCTTGAGCAATAACATCTTCCCCCAAGCTTGGAAGCAAGCCACGGTCATTGGCTTTGCAAAACCAGGCAAACCCAAAACGGAGCCCGCGAGCTACCGGCCCATCAGTTTACTGGACAGCCTCGGAAAAATCTATGAGCGACTTATTTACAAGCGTCTCAGGGACTTCGCCGAGACTAAAGGCCTGATACCCAACGAGCAGTTCGGCTTCCGAACCCAGCACAGTTGCGTACAACAGGTACACCGGATCGTAGAGCATATAGGCGTTGGTCTCCAACACAACTATGCGACCGGTGCAGTATTTTTCGACATAGCGAAAGCCTTCGACAAGGTCTGGCACAACGGCTTGATTTACAAGCTGTACAAACTCGGCGTGCCGGACCGACTCGTACTCATCTTACGAGACTTTCTGTCGAACCGCACCTTTCGCTATCGCATCGAAGGGGCTCTCTCATCCCCCCACCCGATTCGCGCCGGCGTCCCTCAGGGCGCCGTGCCATCCTCTCTCATCTTTACGCTGTTCACCAGCGATATCCCCAAGAGTGGTAAGGCACAGTTGGCTCTGTTCGCAGACGACACGGCCATCTACCACTCTGGGCGTAGTTCCAAAGCGATAGCCAAATCCCTCCAGACCGCAGTCAACGTACTCGGTGCATGGTTTAGGAAATGGCGAATCAAATTAAATCCGGACAAGAGCCAGGCGGTTCTCTTTAAGAGACCGCAGCGCCGCCAAGACCCCCTCCGGCCCATCTCCATATTCGGCAAGCCGATCCCTTGGGAAAAGCAAGCCAAATACCTTGGAGTAATTCTAGATCAGCACCTCTCCTTCTCTGAGCATATCAAGAAGGCGCGCTCACGCGCCGCCTTCGCTCTCGGAAGGTTGCACTCTGTTCTGAACGCACGTAGCAAATTGTCACTCAAGTGCAAATTGCGTATTTACACGGCGTGCATAAGGCCCATCATGACGTATGCATGTGCAGTCTTTGCACACACGCACCCCCGACACATCCATAGGATGCAGACCCTCCAAAACCGTATCCTCCGCCAAGCCACAGGCTCCCCATGGTTCGTTCGGAACGAGATCCTCCATCTCGATCTGAAAATGCCCACTATTGCTCAATTTATGAAACGCAATTCTAAGCGTTTCTTCGATAAAGCCGAGATACATCGCAATCCCTTGATTGTGAAGGCCGCTAGTTATGTCCCCAGTAGAATCAGTAGTATTCGCCGGCCGAAACATGTCCTCTCCGACCCAGATGACCCCATCACTGTTCTCCAAGAAAAGAATAGGGCCACCAGTACAGTACACAAATACAGACGACGACCGTCCTACCGACCTCGCCTCCGAGGTCCTCGCGCCCCGCGAAGACTCCCGAGTAGCGATCAGACCCCCGACCGTCCCTTGCTCGTTGATGCGCCAGCCCGCGCCGCAGCTGAGCCAGTAGCTTTAAATTCCCCGTCTAATAATCATGAAAACAACTTGATCCAGTTTGTCCCTGATAGTACTAGCTGCCCCCCCCCCCCGCCAGCGACTCCCTGAGCCGAGGTTCGTACCTCACAGGGGGTGCCCTCAGTGCGCAGTCGTTTTAGGTTTAAGTAGGTTTACGCCCTGGCTGGAGGCTTTTAGATTCCTAAAAACCTTCACAGGAAAGTCCGGTTGAGCAGTCACGGCCTCTCAAGGTCAACTACAAGATGCCATTATCAAAAAAAAAAAAAACGTATTAATAATGTAGGTACCTATTTCGGGTATTTGTTCTCATCGACATTTTTACATTAAAATCTTACCCTATCACGTGATTTTTCAGGTACCTCATCTTTTCACGAGGTAAATAATTACTTGTATAAAATAAAACTTACACAGAATCCTAATTCCGGAATTCATGTATTTAATGTAACTGTAGGAACCTTTCATAGCAAATAGGTATCAAACACGGTTAGGTACACATTATCTACTTACAGAAACAACTAAAATAACGTTAGAAATTAAACTTACCGTTCTGTTGCCCAGGTTTCGCACTCGGCAGCTGAGGTAGGCGGACTTGCCCACCAGCGCGGTGACGTTGCGCGGAGTTGCCGCGTCGAAGGATGGCGCCAGGCGTGCGCCTGCGCTTCCCGCCGGCAAAGAGTTTACCGAGCCGGCCCCGCCCGCGACGTCGCATGCACCTGGGGAGAAAGATGACGTGGTTAAGTTTCAGGATCTAATAGAAAGACAGCTAGACCTCAATAACATGAAACACTCGCAATCACAACCGGAAGGGTTTTGAAGGAAATTGCTAACCCATTGCTTCATAATGATTGAAACATTTATTTTGGTCGACAACGTAAGTAATCGTGCAATCACCTGGCTGGGTGTGATCCTCCCTGAATATAAATTATACAAACCTCTAAAATATTTAAATGGAAGACGCGTGTCAACACAATACCTAACACCCAAGTCAAATGTCTGAAGACAGTAAAGTATTCAAACTTGTTTATAGTCAAGGAAAGAAAATTCCAAGTAACTTTCCGGACTTTTGGAAACCGGTACCATTGGCCTTGGTGTGACACCGGTACCAGAGTATTTTTCATCAGTATCGGTACAAAAGGTGTCAAAACTAAAGTCAGAAATCAGATACCTTTAGTACCGGTTCCCATCTAGAACCGGTACCCAGGTACCAAAATGGCAAGAGCCGTTAAGTACCGGTACTTTTGGTACCCGTTCCAAGCTGTGGTTTCAAGTAATAAGGCACTGAATTCTGATCAAATTTTGAGACAGATAGTCTTCAAGTTCCTAAGTTTAAAGAACTACTTTGAAGACAAAAAAAAAACAAGATTTTACCGTCCTCTTTATGTGTACTCCTGAAAAATATATTACATATGTAACACATATCTATGGATACAGTTTTAGATAAAACCAATGTAACACGATCGAAATAACCGTGTTATTCATATGCTATCACCATAGAAACACGTGTAATATCATCATAAATCCATCCAGCATCCGTAAAGTTTATGAGCGAATAAAATCCGTGCTCGTCTCATTGTGACAAGAGTATTTGTGTGAGACAAAGATGGCGGCCCATTGTAGTGAGCATTAATTAAACTATGTGGAGACGGTATGCCTTTGTTCAAACGTGTTTTTATTCTTCTAAGGAAGAAGAAAAATAATAATGTGAAATTAGATTTGTTTTTTTGAATGTAGACAATGGTCTTTGAGTATTGATTTTTCAGCGTAACTAATTGGAACGAAGTTCTTTATGTTTTAATAAAAGACCTAAAAAAAATTAACATTTTCACCGCCATCGCGCCACGGCCCTTTTTTTTCGCAACGATATTAAGGTGCTATGACCAACCATAATAATATAATATACTTACCTGCTAAATTACATAATTATTTCCTACTAGCCGTGCCCGCGACTTCGTTCACGTGCATATTTTATTTCGTACGTTTTTTTTTTTTTTGTGCGAAACCCTTATTCTAAAATAAAGCAAGCATAAAAGCCTATGTTACTTCTTGTAACACCAGCCATCTCATAGAAGAAATCTTGTAAAAGCCGATGCAGCCGCGTTGGAGATTAGCCGGAACAAAAAGACAAAAAAAATAATTGTTTTTTGTTTTGTTATAGGTAAGTAGGTACCGTATAATTATACGTTCATAATTATTCATTTAGTAAAAAGCTGTTATTTTGATAAACAGAACGTCCAATTTAATTTATTTGTATGTACAGTGCGCTGCATCATTTTATATAGTATCTTTGGTTAGTCTAGCCTTTTCCCCACCATGTTGGGGTTGGCTTCCAGTCTAACATCATCATCATCATCAGCCTATAATGTTCCCACTGCTGGGACACAGGCCTCCTCTTTGTGAGATGGATAGGGCCGTAATCGACCACGCGGGCCTAGCGAGGGTTGGTAGATGTCACATGTATCAAAATTTTTGGTTCTAGGATATGCCGGTTTCCTCACGATGATGTTTTCCTTCACCGTTTTTGAGAGCAGTGGTGGTGAAATAATTTACACAAAGTAAAGCGCCTGGTTGGGTTCGAACTCACGACCTACAACTGGTAAGTCGCGGCCGTTACCACTTGGCCACCACTGCTCTCACTGCCAGTCTAACAGGATGCAGCTAAATACCAGCATTTCATTTGGAGCGACTGCCTGACTTCCACAACCCAGTTACTGGGTGATACCCTCTGGTAAGACTGGTTGTCAGACTTTCGGGCTTGTGACGACCCGTTACGACTGTCAATATCCACTAATGACAGCCGGGACCAACGGCCTAACGTCTTTTCCACGGCATCAGAGGTCCTCCCCGAGTGAGTTCCCGCATTGTCGTTGCGGGGGGCCTCGGTAGCCGTGGTATCCCAGCCACGGTGAAGCGAAGAGGAACGCAAAGGTGGGGCCGCTCGTCAGGGCTTTTGCCTTCAAGCCGATGACGTAGCGGCCAAAAAGTAGGTTGCGGTGAGGTGCACCGCAACTGAGGTGGGCCGCGATGTCGAATAGGAGACATCGCGGCTGAAGGTTACTGGTTGCGGTAGAGGAGCGGAAGAGGAGTGTCAGTATAGCGTTGGCCGCTCTCACTATCCCCTACGACCGAAAAGTGGTAGGCGGGACGGCGCGTTGTGTTCCACGCGCGCCGTCAGAGATGTCAGCAACCACTGGTGGGGTCCGCAAGGGCCGATGCCTACCAGGGGTGCGGGTTGTTCGAAAGAGATAACGTCGCCCCTGGCACACAGGCAACTGAGGGAACACGGGTGGGTTTTAGTCAGTAAAAGTCTGACACGCCCTCCTGCTCCACCCAGAGCGTCGAGTCATTTGATGATTTCCCAACCTCCAAAAAAAAAAAGGCATCAGAGGTCTTGGTATGTAAAGATGGTCACTCATCCACGGACCAACCGCGGTAAGCACAGCTTAACCTAATCGACCGACCAGTGTGGCTGTTATTACATAGCCACCAGCCCGCAGACCCAAGCGCGGCTAGTTACTATGTACTACAAACAAGTGTGAGGCAACCGCTCTCAGTTATTCCAAACGGTTTAATGAGAACAAAAGGTTCTAAAATTAAATCAAGGGCTTCTATTTAGGCAACCCATTGTGGGTATATAAAATGGTTTAAGTCTACTGTTAAATATTAAGCTTTACTTCATAAAAAATAATAAAATACATTTTTTTTTTCTCTGCCTATGACAATATTATATCAAAGCAACTAAGATTCCTAATCTTTCCTATTAAGGGCAAACTATAAACTTTCCTAAGTGATTCTTTGTCTGGCTGAAATTGCTTTTTAGCTATTAGACCGCCTTTTGCACCGTTTATCTTCTTTATGTAAATTCCCGGTGAACCTACTTTATTCCAGTGTACTATAGAGTATCTTAGCGTACGTACATTATTGAAAACAACAACAACAAAACGTTTGAAATGCAACAGTCTGCCAACGAAATTGGCTTCAAATTATAACAAAGGAGCAATGCCCATAGAGACGAATAACAAGCACAGATATTGTCAGTTCAGCCAAGCATCGTTATGCATCGGAGACTGGAACGGGCACGGATGTCAACGAGGAAATCATTCCGCTTAGCTCCGCGCCGCGCCGGCTAAATACTTGATTGATGCGCACACTAACCTAGCTATTTGAATTACACAGAGTACATGGATACAGAAGACTCACGTTTATTCTTATTCTTGTGTCAACCTTAGATGGACGAGAGTAGCTGACACATGCCTATGTGAAAAGCACAATTGTACCAAAAAGCCCAAAAGCTTGCAAAGTTAAAATTGAACACATTTACATGAGAAGGTACTTCATACTCGTGCTTTTTATCCGACTGGCCGACGCAAAGTATTCATATATGTATATATCTGCCTATTTTTTATGTTTGTTCCTTTGTGAGTGCCAGTCTCTAGAGTGCTAGAGAGCAAACGCGTGGGCTGATTTGGATTATTCTTACGTGAATCGATTGGTCTTAATCTTGTGAGTGTCACTAAAGACATGACAGTAATCAAAGTTTAATGTGGCGAATTGAAAGCCCACGAACTATATGTCAAGTGGGGATTAATTTGAATATGTCAATGAAAACCAAATTCAGGGTATCTTATCACTTTTCATTTTGAATCACCATTTAGGATGTGTAACGATTTAAAGTTGGTTAGCAACCATTCTCACTTCAATTTTCAAAACTTTTAAGAAAGCGTTGATAAAGATAATATGCAATCGTACAATAGGACTTCTTTACGTGAAAAATAATTACATTAACAAAATCGCATCTTCTTAAATTGTACAATAAAAACCTTTATTGCCTGAGAACTTTAATAGTCAACCCCTTAAAACAAAATTATCTGTTTTCCGTCTATTTATAGTTAATAAATATTATTGCAATCGGTTTTTTTTATTTCATATTCAATACCATATAGTAGTTATGACTTTTCAGAGCAACACTAGGTCTTTGTATTCCGATAAACATTACCACATTATTAAAAATTTGCACCACTGTGCACCGAGTAGTATTTCTGAGTTCTAATATAAACACAACCATCGGGTAACGGGGACCCGGTGAACAAGGCAGTATAACTTTGTCTCTAGGCGCAGTGCAACGCTGAACACGACCTAATTGGTTGTGTCCTACAGGCAGGCAGCAGTGACCATTTCACATGAAATGGGCCATCTTACAATTTCGTGAAACATTATTCACAGTAAGCCTTCTGTTCTTATGTACTCTGAGTGTCGTTATGGAACTGCGCATCCGAGGTAATTCCAGGATAGATCCGAAACTCCGCTGCGGCGTGATTTCCATGATTGATTTGCGTTTTAATGATATTAAGGAGCCTGTATTAATGATCTCTCTAATTATTATTTTTGAATAGCATTGTTGTGAATAAGAGTCTTATGCGATTAGTTATTTGGTTAGGAAGGCAGTTGATTTGATAGAATTCGATAAACATAGAAGTTTCAATTATGTTGTAGTTTGGTTTTTGTTAACTTTAAATCTTTCCTACTTTGGCAAAAGAATAAGTGCTTACATTTTGTTTATGTGACGGTCCAAAGTTTATATTGTGGCGAACTGGTGATTGATTTTAATTGAAAAAGATGTGGTAAATACTACCCAAAAAATATTTAAATTTGGGACCAGGGAATGTTAGCTGCTGTGCAGTGGAAATACACGAAAGTAAATAAAAATATTTCCCTCGCCGATCAAATTCAATACACCCTATATTTCATTAAAAGTGCGGTTTCAGCCACATAAATATGTATGTGGAGCGCGGTAGTTCCCAATATATAAATATTAATTAATGGCGTTTTTTCAATGGCCACTAACAAAACCAATCAATCTCAGGACTACACCAAAAAATGGAACACAAACTTAATCAATGAGCCATCAATGGCCGGCCGTGATGGATGTACCCTTAATTAAGCAACAGAATAGATAACAGTATACGCAAATTCGACAAGCAAGAACATACCTTACCACTCTATGATAAGGCGCACAATTACCGCAAAATAAACGTTGTTTCGACAACAAGCAAGTGGAAACAGTATGCAATGTTGGGAAGCGAATTTCGTCTCTATTGTTCGGCTGATAAGAGCTGTTGTTTGTGTGAAATTATTCGGTAAATTCAGGAACAGATTGTGGGCGCAGACGAGCCAATGAGAATGATAAAGTGACCAGTAAACCAGCCGCCGTCAGTGTCAATATTTGCCCAAACAATAGAAACTAATTTGCACCTGTTACTTTACTATTATGGGGAATCATTCGTACGCAGACCTGATTAGATTATGGGACATGCACATACATTGCTTTTATCAGGAATACCCATTTATTGTTTGAACTCATTTCAAGAACTTCTAGACGTTAAGTATCAACTGCTAAACAGCCTCCCAAAGTCCCAACCAATGTACAATTAAATAGGTATTTAAGCAAACACGACACTGTCTTAATAATAAATTATCCTTGGCTGTTTAATGTTAAGTTCTTGGAAGAAAGGCTATCTTAATCTAATCAAGTTTATAAATATTTTTGGAAGAATGTGTTTTGTGAAGAAGAATTCTAAAGAATGAAAATCAAATCAACTCTGAAGAAGAAATAGACGAAAGCCTATTAACAAAGGCCATATCAAAACTCCCGTCTACTAAGTATATTTTTAACCTACTTATGTTTTATTAAAACATTTATCTCAGACACTTGTTCCATAGATCTTTATTAGTAATACAGCTTACGTCACTATGTTAGTACCTATACTTAATTACAATTATTCTAATTCATATATTCATATTTATAATATTATAAATGTGAGATTTTGTACGTTTGTTACTCAATCACGCAAAATTGGCTAAATGGATTTGGATGAATTTTGGCACACACACATAAGTTGTAACCTGGAATAACACTTTGGATACTTTTTATCCGAATAATACGTTCCCGTGGGACTATTTCCGACCTCCACACAGGCGAAGCTGCTGGCAAATGCTAGTCTTCTATATAAGTTCCTTAAATCAGTGAACAACATTTCCGGGAACCTGAAGCTCGTCCGAAACCTTCCCTTTGTATAACTTTGTAAAGTAATAACGTTAATTGATACTGTGAGTTTGTTAATTTATAAGTAAACCTGAAATTATTGGACCCTGTCTAAGTCTTCTTTTAGAGAGAAGTTTAATTAATTGCTAACTGATAAAGTGTATTACAGTGTGAAGGAATATCTAAAAGGGAATCCTTATGGCCAATAATGAATAGACTTATAGTTATTTATCCATTATTTACTCTGTCATTTTTTTAAATTACCTATTGACTACTAAATACCCCTTGACATTGAAAATACGATTAAAATGATTTTCCAATTTAATAATTTTGTCATAATAATTTTTAAGTGTTTTGAAAGTAATATTTTAATTTATGTGTAAATTTTGCATGCCCATGTTAAGGCAGAGCATGGAGAACATTATAAAAACATTGTAACATCTATACCCCTCCCTACCCATGTTGGCAAAAAATCAATGATTTGATTTGATTTGCTTATAGAGGAAAGAGAAGACACAGACTTTCATCGGGCTTCATTTATTTTTTTACAAATAAATGAATGAATCCGGGTTGAGAGGTTGTTTATTTTATGTTTTTCTATTGTGAGCGTGTTCACGTGCGATATGAATAGGCGACTATAAAGCTGTCAGTATTAGAGAGTAAGGGCGTGCGCACACTACGCAACTGTTTATTCATAGAACGAAAATGTGTTGCGATCGATAGCAGAGCTAATAGCTAAGCTATGTTATATTTGTTAACAGTTTTTTTGTTGTGAGTGTGACGCTTTTAGAAAAACTGTTACTAAGGGTGTGTTATAGGTACCTATAGATGGGTGTGTAAGAAACACTTTAAGGGATTGTTGTATTCATGAAAATTAACAACTTTTACTATGGGACCAAATCCTGAATGGCGAAGTTGTTTATTTTAACTAACCGACTTCTACCGTTTTATTTATGTAAGTATGTTCCCAGATTACTGGAAGACTTTACTTCCAAGGTGGTCCCATTGTCACCAGGTGAGGCTCTGATGATTTCATCTTGGAGAAATCGAGGAAACCCTTTAAATATTGCTCCACATGTGAGTGCAAAATAATAAAAAAACGTTTTGCAAAAAAAAAAACAACCAACTTTAAAAACACTACAAAGTGGAAAATAACTAGACATATAATTTCGGAAGTCGGTGTTATTGGATTTTAATGTTGAGCTTTTGCCTCCGACATCCGAAATTAAAATTATTTTACTCCTTTAATGATATATGATTTTATTTCTGTAAGTAGGTTTGTACAAACACTTTTACACGTCAATCACATTTTTTTAAACTAGATGAGGTCGGCGTTTCCTATTTGACTACTCTGAGAAGAAAGGCCGAAACAAACTCAGAGGTCACAGTCTCTTTTAAAGTCCAGACATAATCTTGGTCAGATCATGTCAAGACCATGTGGATTGGTGTCTGAAATGGTGTTTTGAGGAAAGAACCACACAGGTTGAGTGGAACTGTCCATTCAGTGCACACATGTATCAGTAATCATACGGCTCAACTCAGAACTTGAGGAGCTCAACGATTTGACGAACAATACCAAAGAAAGGACATTTGGGTAGGCCGCATAAAGTACTCAAACTGCCAGATTAACATTAAAAACGAACTGAGAAAGAGAAGAAACACAAAACCAAAAATACCACATAGTCCTCACATTCACAATAATTAAAACAAAAATAATATTATACTTCTCAAAGTAAATATTCATGTCAAAGTGTATATAATAATAATCAAATGTCAAAGAGCAAAACAAAGATAAATAACAACATTCAGTATACAAAATTGGAGCAGGTCAATCCCAAGCTTTTTTGTCCTCAATATAATCTTTAACGGCATAAAAGGCACAACTTACGTTTGATGAATGATTTAAATTTATTGAGACTTAGATCTTGAATATGGCTTGGAAGTTTATTGACATCTGAATGACCCACCTATTTTCTTGAGCCTTGTTGATGGTACAACAAATTTGTGTTTGTTCCTAGTATTTATACTATAGATATCACTGTATTTTTTAAACAATTTAATATTTTTATGGGAATATAAAAGATTTTCATAAAATACACTGTGAAGGCACAGTCATTACATTAATGTCCTTAAATGTATCTCTGAGAGAGTGTCTCGGACTTAATTTATAAATTGATCGGACAGCTCTTTTCTGCAAGACAAACATAGTCTGAATGTCGGCGGCATTTCCCCACAATAGAATACCATACGACATTACATTACGTTTGTTTCGGCCTTTCTTCTCAGAGTAGTCAGATAGGAAACGCCGACCTCATCTAGTTTAAAAAAATATGATTGACGTGTAAAAGTGTTTGTACAAACCTACTTACAGAAATAAAATCATTTATCATTTACACTATGAAAATAGCTAAAGTACACTAAGCGGGCTGTCTCTACATCAGTTAAGTTACGAATTTTTCTAACAGCTTTAATACTGCGTCGTCCTCGTATCACCCAACACTGTATAAGAAAGCAACACTTTTTTAAGATTATCACAACACCCATAATCTATGACCAAATAGGTCGTTTTGAGAAGCTAAAAGGGTGCTGCTAGCAGGCAGGCCTTTGTTTCCCGTAACCAGACGACCGTTCTATTAGCTATGATTGTTATAAAAGTCAAGTCCAGGCAGTAATACCGTCTCAAGGTTTTATCACACCCTTTAGATAACCTTTAGTGAAACAGTTTATTTTGAGCACTAGGTTAATACAGAGTTAAATTAAATTAGCTAGCGAAAATCCGACAAACGTGATTGTGGAACATTTTTTGTTTTATCGTTTTAGATGTAGATGCTTGTTACGTATATGAAGTATTTACAAAGAATATTGATTTTACTAAGTGATATTTCAAGTGACTGCACTACACTGCAAATCTCATCAAGGTAATTTATTTTTATTTCATCATATTAGGATCCATCTCGTACGCGGAGTTTGGCTAGCT
Source organism: Polymixis flavicincta (assembly GCA_949987655.1). Lineage (NCBI taxonomy): Eukaryota > Metazoa > Arthropoda > Insecta > Lepidoptera > Noctuidae > Polymixis > Polymixis flavicincta. The sequence goes on along the minus strand of OX465173.1, from coordinate 28,721,976 downwards.
TATTTAATTTTAGCCCGGTATGTAGATCCAAATCTGTATGTACATGAAGTACGTATGAAGTATGTATAATTGTATACGTATGTATATCGTACCAATTAGGTGCCCTGAATAACATGCACTATGTAATAATATGATAATTCAATTAATCTAGCTACGTGAATTGGTTGAATTCACAGATATAGGTTGAGTTCAATGAGCTTAATAGTACACATAGTGCTTATAATATTGAAAATAGATCCTTTGACTGATAACTTGAAAGGACGTATGATGCATAGAACTAAGCTACTGGGCGGAAGGTAGGTTCTAGGAACATCATGCTCTGCAGATTAATTAGTAACCGTAGGTACTATATTCATAGAACTTGCGTCAATACAAATCTTGACTGACACACTGACAATAAGACGTACTTCTAGTGACTCAATTTAATCTACAAAATTACATAAAGATCTTCAAATAGAAGATCTTTATGTAATTTTTTACCAGATAAATATTTATATCGTATCGTATTTTAATTTCAGGACGGACCGTTGAAATCAGCAAACGTAACTTCCTGAACTATTCACAAGTTTTGAAAAGATCTTTGAAGATTTCAGTTTTCGTTATATTTCTGTAGCTAGGTTAGTAAGTATTAATAGTGAATAAGTTGTTAACAAATAAATAAATAGCTACAGAAATATATCAAAACTCACTTTTCTAGTATAAAGCTACTTGTAATAAAACTGAAGAGTTTGTTCGTTTGTTTGAACGTGCTAACTACCAGTCGGACTGCATTTGATAGCCCAATTACTGAGCAAAGTTATTTAACATCACGCTACGAACCTTCGTAGCCGAGCAAAAAGAACTAAAGTCAGGGACGGCGGGGCGGGCGCAATGCTATGCGACGCGGGGGGTTGGGGTAGAAATTTGACTCAGATGAAATCGCGGGCAGAAGCTTGTTTTATCCATTGAGGTAATATTCAATGGTTTTATCATACTTAGTAAACTACACCGGGTTAACAATAATCAACAACAGATATAACATACTTTGACATGATTGTTCAGATATTTATAACATATGTACATACATCCTATTAATGTCACTAATATTTGTAATACTAATATACTAATGATATTATAAATGTGAAAATTTGCATGTTTGGATGTCTGTTACTCAATCACGTAAAACGGCTGAATCGATTTGGATGTTTGGCAAACATATATTTTGTAACCTGGATTAACACATAGGAAACTTTTCATCCCGACAGTACGATCCCGTGGGATAGTTTCCGACCTCCGCGCGGGCGAAACCGCTGGCAAAAGCTAGTTATTATATAAATATCACGACAAGTCGTAGGCTTTTTAAACCTAAATTCCTTTTTATACTTCACAATAACGCTCCACACAGGGACAATGAAGCAACGAGGAAAATAACACGACTATCAACCAAATATTTGATGATGCAGAAGTCCTGGTGTAATGTGGAGTATTGTGTAAGTCTACGTGTTGACTCCTGGCGGGATGAGCAGACCTTTCGGAAACACCCCGGGGATACACCGCTAGATAGAAGCTTGCTTCATTGTGTTCGGGTGTAGTTTCTTTCGTAATATAAAAAATATACTTATGTCTTATTTTTTACCTAATATAATGTTTGTATTCCTACTTCTTTGTGTTTCTTATTGGTAGAAAAAATACAGTATTTTATTTTAAGAATTGGTATATTTATGAATCTATTTCTAACTAGAAATAGATTCTAAAATATGAATCTTTTACATAGGTACTTTGATAAAAGTGAGAAACAAGCAGTGGTTCCATGTAAAATACTGGTATTCCGCTGCATCCGGTTAGACTGGAAGCCGACCACAACACAGTTGGGAAAAGCTACGCAGATGCTGACTTTGATGATATTTCTGTAGTGGAAAGCCATTTAAATTTGAATGGACCTACCATTCAAATTTAAATGGCTTTCCACTTCTTCCATTGAAGGCAAGTTCTTGCTCTTTCAGATGAATCGACCTCTATCTAATACAAGCATACTTGGGTTGTGGCTTAGTTTCTAGATTTCAATGGCTTGTTGATATTGGTACTAATGATTTCAGGAACTTTACTCCAATATGGAAACCCCTACTAATATTATAAATGCGAAAGTAACTCTGTCTGTCTGTGTGTTACGCTTTCACGCCCAAACCGCTGAAAACCGATCTTCATCAAGTTTGGCAGAGATATAGCCTGGGATATGGACAAGGAAATGGGGTACTTTTTACGCGATAACCGACATCCACGCGGGCAAATCCGAGGGCAAAAGCTAGTATATCAATTTACTAATTAAAGGAACATCCCTAACAGACAAACGAAGATCATAACCTCACCATGCACATAGCATGACTTTGTAATAGTTTAATTGCTTTTGTTTGCAGTAGTACTCTCTTACAATAGAGAAATTAGATAAAAATGTATTATATCCGATGGACCGATAACCTTGTGAAGGACGCAGGAATCCGCTGGATGCGATAAGCGCAGTGTCGAAGTGGAGGAGCTTGAAACCGCGAGCGAAACCTAATTTATAACAAAAGTATTTGCACCACCGCTCTCCTAACACAATCGTCACATCCCTATTATCAAAGAAGCTCTTAAGTCGCCTTCAATAAACACCCTCTTTAAAACGATTACTACAAATCAGTTAGTCACATAAGACAAAAGACAGACGCGACTTAACGCGTGAACAACATGGAAATAAAAATAGTTGTCGACTGCTGCGACGTTGATCACGCCTGCAGTCGTCATTAGCACTCATCACCATAGCCCCTGACATTACAGGCACGTTACTTTAAGAACGAAACTTAAGGATAGAGATTTGGAACCGGCACGCGGGATGCGCAATGTTTAAATCATTTCATAGTTAGTAGGTAGGTACATACTGCTATTATGATGCAACTCATTTAAAATCGAAATTATTAATATCACATTAAAAGACGTTTTGGTTTTGGATGAATTGAATTATGTAACATAAGAAGTCTAATCGATTGCATTTATTTATTTAGGTTAGCCAACAATTGTTTACACAATCCATAAAAAAAGCCATATTAGTACGTTTATAAGTGCAACAATTACTTACAGGCTAACACACCATGCACCATTTATGGCTTTACATTTACATATTAGAAAACCAAAAAGGATATTTACAATTAAAGTTATTCAATAATTAAAATACTGGCAAATATTTACGAGTTTGTTCGCAGGTGCGTTTTATTCAAAAGATTTCCAGTAAAACCCGTTTCTAAAGACCGTTAATTTTACTGCATCTTACTCAGGCCGCTCCGGTCTGTCCCTTGATGCCCTCTACCGGCGATGCCCTAAGGCGAGGTCCGTACCCCACAAGGGGTGCCCTTAGCGAGCAGTCGCTCTAGTTTTAAGTTTTTAAACTCTAGCCTTAATTTATTAAGGTTATCAGTATCCGGCAATTCCGGTGAAGTAGCCGAAAATTTCATAAGTTGACCTGCGAGATGTCAATCCAAAAAAAACCGCATCTTAGTTTGATGCTATCTTTTTTGTTTTCATCATGAGTTGTGAAGAACTTTTCTATTCTGGCAAACAGGTCAAGTAGGCAAGTTTACTCGGATCCTTTTAGTTAACCAGTGAACTGGAAGAACACAAGAGTAAAGGAGATAAAAATACCGTGTACTGTAACGGTCTCAGCCGAGAAGCCAAGCACCGCTTGCTTTTGACATTAACACTCATCGCCGCGACCCCTGACAACATGGAGTTATTGTATTATCTGTGAAATGAGAAATAATAGGGATAGCATGCGAAAACGGATGCGTTTCAACTTACTTAACTGGATGACATGACATATTTAGTTTTGTTTACATTTATTTTGTTTCTACAGCACTGGACCAGTGCGCAAAGTTTAACCATGAATTCAGCATATCATTCTAGACCCCCAGCGCGTAAAAACGTATCCTGTATATATTTAATGTAAAGCATGATATTAAAACAAATGTGCAATAATATACTATTTATAACTAGCTTTTGCCAGCAGCTTCGCCTGCGTTAACCAATTTAAACAAAACTTTACACTTAAACCTTCCTCATGAATCACTGTCTTTTGGTGAGAACCGCATGAAAATTCGTTCGTGATGATCATTAACTTATAATCAGTTGATCACTTATGGAGTTTCAGATTGTTATACTTGTTAAAAATCAGTCAAACAATTCTTAGCACGAACATCTAGGTGCTTACATGTCGTCAATTCAAACATAAGTTTAAAAAACATACATTCTAGTTGTTATACACTGTAAATGCAATAACTTCACCAACATTATTCCCAGCGCGTCCGCTCCGGCCGCACGCCCGTATATTCCAGCGGTCTGTTTCAGTTTGTGTTGGCAACTCCGGCCAACTAGCTCTGGGTAACTTAAAACTTGTGTATTTGTTGTTTTAGGCGTGATTTATATTTGGGCATCCCCAACCAAGTCCGCGGGATATTTTTGTTAACCGTTTATCTGTTCAGTGTCTGTGAATGTGTTTACAGTTTGTTGAGTGCCGTAATAAGGGATGAAACACGGATTTAAATGTATTCTGTAGTGGAAGAATGTGTTTTTAGTTTACATACAATTTAAATGTTTGTAAACAGCAGTGAAGGTGTTTATGCAACTGAGCACACCGTTTAGCATGAGGCAGAATAACATACAATATTATTCTAATCAAATCTGTATTTTATAAACAACATAATAATAATAACACAGACTAGTTTATTTACCTACTTACATTCTATGAGTAAGTAGAACAATAGGTATTTGAACGAAAACTCGCGAATCAAATCACCCGAATATCACATAAACACGGCCACGATTTTTAGTGAAACTTAATTTTAAATATCATCCAGCTATCTCCATTTGTATCTCATCGCAGCTCAACCCTTTCGCGCCCTCAGTTTAGAGAAATTACACATTTAATGTTAAATTAGCGCGCATCATTACCCGAGCATGTATCACGCGGCGGATCTGCGATGCGAGCCACAAAATAAACAAACGCGGGCGACTCATCGATCATTGTCGGGAGAGTGTCGGTCGCAAGCGACTGCGCAACGCGCTGTGCAGCTGAGTGTGTACGCGCTCTTAAATTAATTAGCCATTTGCATATTTAATTGAAATGAGTCAATTTGGAATAAAATACTTTGCTTGGGCAGATTTTGTAGTTTTTAGCCTTAATCTGTTTTTGCACAGCTACGTCTAGAAGGTAATCGTGCTTCAGGCACTTTATTCATCGTTATCATAATTTCAGCCGAAAAATATCCACCGCTGGACATAGGGATCCTCCTAGTACCTACCGCCACGCGGTCGCCTCCAGTGCCCTTTGGGCGAATTTAAGCCTCGTGTTATGGCCCATTATGAGCAACCACGTTTCAGTGCCATAGGTCATGACTGGCAACACGCACTGCTGAAAGACTTTCATACCGAGACACTGCGTTAAGTAGAACGAGGAAATATTGCGTAGCTTCCTGAACGCTGCCCAGCCGCGTCGGATTCGACGATTGACCTCTTTCTCGAAATTGAACCTATATAACTGGACAGTTTGTCCTACATAGGTAAACATAATCGTCCACTACTTTAAGTGTAGAGTCTCCGATGTTCATGAGGGTGGGAAGTTTGTTATTGTACAAAAATTAACTTCAATCAATCAAAATCAAAATCAAAATCAAAATATTTTTATTTCATATAAACCTGCATGGGCACTTATGAAACGTCAGAAGCTAGGTGCACGGTTCCAAATTGTTGTTTCCTATGGAGAAGAGCCGGCAAGAAACTCCACGGTTACTCTTTTAAGAGAAACAAGTCCATCATTCTTATGGCATTTAAGAAGAAAATGTGCTTTTCTGCTACTGAACCCCACGTATGCCTCCGGAACGCAAATAGTGTCTCTGTACTGTAGTACTCAAGAGGTTAATAAAACGTTCCACTAACCAGTACAGTATTGAACCTTTTATTTCCTTGATTACTAGGTCAACGTTTAAAATTCAGATATCCATCCCCAGAGACACGGCGCTTTTAAAACTTTTTCAGAGAGCTAAATACGATGATGAGTTGCAGCCACACGCCACCACAAACACATGCACTACGTCACAATGCGCCACGCCACAAAAATCTCCGCATTCACACGAAATTCTCACCCAAACAATAAGCAGTAAACTCATTCTACACACACACAGGTAAATATTAGTTATAGGATAATAAATTTAAACGCGGCCACAGTTTCGCTTTAATATCCTGCTATGCGGATGCGGAGATGACGTCCCCCACTCCCCCTTAATTTGAGAAGTCTGCAATCTCCGAATAGTTGGTGTTGCCTGGTGTGCGGTGTGCGAGAGCGGAGATCGCTGTAATCTCGTGTTGGGGCTTGAGAACTTGTGATTGTATGCAGTGGAGGGTTACGCCGGTTATTTGATGACTGTATGCGATGCGGTGTGTGGGGGTTATTAATTGTCTAATGAATTTGTAAGAGCGTTTGATTGCATAAAATGCTGTTTTTTCACCAATCAGTGAAAAAGTAATTAGAAAGCATTACTATGCACAATAAAGTAAACCATTCGCTTTTCTGTGGGATCTAGCGAATTAATGGTTTATTTGTGATCAAATAAATAATAGATGGCGTTACTTGTTTATTTTGATACAATACTAATACTATTGTTCATACTAATTGCTTTCTCACTGCAGAGTGACAGTATTTAAAGTACAGGTACAACTTTATGTTTTTTTTTCATTTTTTTTTTTGTTATCTTTTATTTGTTGTGTCAAAAAAACATGTCTCAATTTTACTTACTTCTTAAATTTTATTACAATAAAAATCTTTTCGGACGAAACCATAAGTTTCAATTACCTTACAAAGTTTTGAAAGAATTCTGTCAAAAACAATTAAACCAACTTGTTTCTGGCTTCCTGCCTTAATTAGCAGAACTCAACATAAATAAAGTAAGTTGTTCCCGAACAGTCTGTGTTTGTCGCCATAGGCTGTCAATGGTAGCTTATGGTGACTGTCCAAGTTTTTGTCAACAAACACTTTGTTTCATGGAAATCAAGTTTGCTGACAACACAAATCACTGGTGTTTTCAGTATTAATTTCTGAGGAACCTGTTTTATATATATGAAGACTTTTTTTTCTCAATTTATGTGGCGTGAGGATGAGCTCTGTTTTAGCTGCCGCAGAAGGCTTAAAATGAATTTATTGTCAAAAAATTGTTTTGTGTTTCCAATGACTTGAAGTGAAATATGTAGTTAATATACTATTATAAACTAGCATCCGCCCGCGGCTTCGCCCGCGTGGATGTCAGATACACAGATAGATACACGCATAGACACAGATGATAACCTAGGTTATCATCTATCTGTGTGCCAATTTTTATCCAAATCCATTCAGTAGTTTTTGCGTGAGAGAGAGTAACAAACATCGATACATACAAACTTTTGCGTTTATAATACTATATTATAGTATCCTTTCTATAATATAGTATTATAAACGCAAAAGTAAACCGACCTCAGTCAGTGAATCCTTTCACTGACTGAGGACGGTTTCGTTGATCTAAACGCTGCTTGCGCATGGATCACAGAAGCAGTGAGTATCATCGAGACATCCTGGGTTCCATTCACAGGTCAGGCAAAGTGTTATCAGGTTTTACTATCTGGAATTTCACAGAAGCAGTCCGGAGTCCAGAATTTTAAAATAAGCTATGGTATGGGACTTGAACATAACTAGCGAATTATGGGTGTAGTATAATAGGTCCACCTCTGCCCCACCCCTCGGAAACACACGGCGAGATATGATAGTGTTATTTATTCATAAAACTATAAACTACGGGGCAGCAATAGTTGTGGTGTCGGGCACCTGCCGCTGCCGAGCAACTTGCCCCATTATTTACTAGTTAATAGGCGACCATATAATCAACCGATAACCACTAACTATACTGTGAATATGCTGGAATAGGACCGTCCTACATTTGTTCTTTCAAAATGGATTCCCTGGTGTCTAAAAAGGCCGTAAAAAATAATGTTTAAACACTATTATGTTGACTATAACAAAGCAGTAAACACATCGAAGGCATAAAGTAAGAAGTGCTTTTGAAAAAACAAAATATTACAACGATTAGTATTTGCCAGAGTAAATGCTCCCAGACTGGCGTGACGCGACACTAGTAGATCAGTTTCCATGAAGTTTTTATAGAAATTATTCTATTGTCGCCCCTGTCTGCGGGAGCCTTCAATACTTTTAAAGTGATGAGGAAACAGAATTGTAAACGTCAGTTATCTGAAAAGTATTATTCTTGCGTAGGTTATGAAAACATAAAATGCTCTCTCAGGCGAGACGCCTTCGTGATATACGGCTATTACCATTTATTAGAAGTGGCTGACCAATAAATTATAGATCTTAAAATGTTATGTAATCGAATAACACGTTTTTCTAAACAAAATAAACTGTGAATCTTACGTCTGAACCTCGTCGTAACCTTTGGATTAGCCGACCATAAGAACAATCTCAGATTGTCGTACAAACACAGACGGCGGTTAACAAGAACCTGTCAACAGAAGCCGTAACATTTACAGTTAACTAACAAGTATTAAACATGGGTTTTATACTTGTCGCCTTTTCTCCAGGGATTAGTGACCGGTTCTGAGGTCCGCAGATAAACTCTCAACAGCTATTGATTTGATAAAGTTGTCTAGAAACATCAAGATATTGTATCAGTGGGACTATTGGATTACACTCAGTAGATTTTACTTCTAGTACTTCTAGAGTTTTCGAGTTCAAGGAAGTCTAAATACAGACTTAGTACAGTAAATAAAAAAATATGTATTATTTGTGACGAGCGTATTAGTATTTTCTATATACGTAGTATCCATATGCTCAATCCTTATTCGTTTGTCTGTTACTAGGACTATTAACTAAGTGTATTGAAAAACCACTAGCAAAGGGGTTTTTGAACACACAATTAATTCAATTCTCAAATATTAGCTCGTTACTAATACAGTTTAATTTATTTACAAATAAAATTACTAATTCTATTTGCAATTCACTTCTAAAATCGAACTGAAAATTGCACGAAACCAATGAATATATAAACATTTCAGTATTGATTCAGACCCTGAACTTATCTGCCTCAGTGTTAGCCAGAAATAAGTTAGCCGAAATATCACGAAGGCATCTCCGAGTTCGGTCGATCCAGGCCGAAACACAGGCTGAACCGCAGGCTGACCGTGAGATTATTTGTGTCTATGTATTTCTGTATATCAACTTACAATAACAGTCCAGCATATCTAATAGAATTTTGGACAGGATTTTAAGAGCAATTTGTTGAAAATTTCTAGGAATTCAAGAGCTATTTCAAGTTTATAGGTAGGTAAAACAAACCCTTTGCTGTTGTTGGAGTCTATGAATGGAATGGGGTATATATACAAGATGAATAGTAGTCGCCAATCAACAGTGTACCATAATAAAAATACTGATTATAATCAATCCTACCAATATGATAAATGTGAAAGTTTATCTATGTAGACGTTTGGATGTTTGTTACCGCAAAAATAGCTGAACGGATTTGATAAAATTTGGCAAACAGATAGCTTATAACCTGTTTACACATTAAAACACTTATGACTGGTTCTATTCCCGCACGGAACAAATATGATGAACTACAAGTAGTTGTTCCGAGTCTGGCCGTTTGTGTATGTGAGTTTAAATGTTTGTACACGCACCCACAATACAGGAGAAATTCCTAGTGTGGGAAAAAAAAAAATTCTTTAGCTAAACCCGAATTCATCTTCACAGCAATCGTTAAACTCCAACATTCCCGAACCCGGCCGAAAATGTACACAAGCTAAAACAATAGAATACAATTCACGACTACGTTACGATAGCATAGTTAGCAAGCATAGTTGGCTAATTATTTCACCGTGCAAGACAAAGGGGCAGGCAAACTTGCCCGGACAAGAGGCATAACTTCAAACAGCAATTAATGTTGCTGTTAAATGAGATTCTGTTGTATTTGCTGTTCTATGAGTTCTATTGGCGATCGCATTCCCGGCAGGAACCATTTAGGGGCTATGTGTGAGTTTTAGTGCTTGGTTAACTCTGAAACGGTATGGCCATGATTCGGCAATCAATTTGTGAAGTTAACTGAATTCATTTCCGCTAGTATCTGTATTTCGCTTTTTTTTTTTTGAGCGTGGTAAATCATCAAATAACTCCTCCCGCTCTGGGTAGAGCAGGAAGGCGTTTCAGACTTTTACTGACTAAAACCCACTCATATTCCCTCAGTAACCTGTGTGCCAGAGGCCACAGTATCTCTTTCGAACAACCCGCACCCCTGGCAGGCATCGACCCTTGCGGGCCCCATCAGTTGGTGCTGACATCTCTATAAGGCGCGCGAGGAACGCAACGTACCGTCAACCCGGAATTGGTCCTTACCGGACAGCGAGCTACCCATTACTCGCCGTCCGCAAGCCCGCGCCTACGGTGGCCGGGAATCAGCCTGGGATTCCGGACGCCCAGGGCGTTTCCTGCGGAGGCTAAGGGCGCATATACCGCCTCGCCCCCACGTGTGCCGCTTCCCTTTTTTTTTAACTTTGAACAAAATGATCTGTATTTTGTTCAAAGTAAAACTGTTTTGCTTCTAAGTCTGAAGCAAAACAGCAAACAGCCTTTCATCAGAAACGTTGAGAATATTCAATACTATCAAAAGGTAAAACCAAACTATTTATTTAAAGCCTTCAAACCCAGTAAAAGAAAAGAGCAATGCATGACTGCACTGCTCCAGATGCCATTCATAAATGGAAATAAAAATAGCTTGAATAAAACTGCATGAAAAGTTCTAAACAATCTACGCGCACCGTACCTACATTTGAGTTATTTTAAAAACTTTTTTCAAAAAAATATCAACCGACTTCCAAAAAAACACTACAAAGTGCAAAATAACTTTAATTTCGGAAGTCGGTGACTTTGGACGTGTAGGTATTTTAATTCTTTGTCACCGCCTTCCGAAATTAAAGTTATTTTGCACTTTGTAGTGTTTTTTTGGAAGTCGGTTGATATTTTTTTGAAAAAAGTTTTTATTTTTCACTTTTTAGTTACCTATGCCACACCAATTCGAAATTTCGTCATCCTCAGGGTCAAAACAATGCATATTTATGCGATGGCCGCATTCGCGGTTGATTTGCTGTAAAGTTTTGAGGAGTTCCGTTGTCTGTCTCCAAAACGCATCATCAGATCTATATGAAATTTATATGGGACCATTTCGGAACAAACCCCTTTCGAACAAAAAAATAATTTTGCAAATCCGTCTATATACGACGGAGTTATGCCCGAACATACATAAAAAAAAAAAAAAAAAAAAATATAAACATGTCGAATTGATAACCTCCTTCTTTTTGAAGTCGGTTAAAAATAGGGGTCGCAACATGAATTATTATGACCGTTTCATACGAGGCCGAGACAGCGCTATACAACCATGGATCGCCTTCTCTCTCGCTCAACGGAACAATTATAGTTCTGACACTTCATTCATTGTACGTTTATAACATAGCCCCAGGATGACTAAAAATAGAGTAAGCAGAAAAGTACCCGTGGAATGTGTTTGTGTATTGTGTTGAACTAAAACAAAGAAGGATCTTAAGGATTTAAATGTAGCTTGAAGACAAGTAGCTGTTAGGAAAGTAAGCACCATTTAGTTTGTGCTATTTTGAGTATTAAAAGGGAAGTCTAAGATTAGAGTTTCCCTTGTAAATTGTAAATAGTGTTTGTGCATGAAGTTCACATGAGTCAGCTTAGATTCTTGAAAGTAAAATACAAATATTTCTGCTAATGAGTAAAAGTAAATCTATCTAAATACTACTCTTTAAGACATAATTAATCACTAAATTAACTTACACTAGTTAAGGCACAAAAACAAAACTAAATATAGGTCTCTAAGTAAAGACTTCAATAAAACAGTACGACTCCAGCACAATTATAAGATATTCTGCTATCGTCCAGTTTTATGTGTATTTATTATGTGCACAGAACATGTTATGTACGGGTATATTACACATTATATACGGTGGATCTCATCGGTAGTTACAACCGTCGAGGATCTATAATTCATAAGAGATCCTCATAAAGTGCTAGCTGACCAGAATCCAGCGTTGCGTGGACTGCCTAGGTAGGTATGTAGGTCTTAATTTACTGAAAGATAAATACTGCTTCATTTATTTACGAATACAGGTCAAAAGGTTTTTAATTTGATCCCTAGGTGAGCTACCTGACTCTAGCTACTACTTAATCACATCGAACGTTTGCCCCGAGTACCCTCGAGATATGCTGAGGCATCTCGCAACACACTAACAGCAGGGAAAGCCTTCATTCTGACAGTTAAACAACATTCATTCCGTTATTCACGTTGTTCAGCAGATGAATTTGCGAACATATGAATCAGTGGATTAGCAATATCCTTCAAAATATTTCAGATTGTGATTGATAGTGTGTTACGTAATTCGGGAACTGAATAGGACGAAAAGGCCCTTAATGCTTCTCACTAAATATTACATAATTTTAAGGTCGTACACATAGTATGTATCCGTAAATCTGTTAGTTGTTTTACGGTACTTGCATTAAACTAAATTGCAGGTTCAGCAATAATGTAAGTACCGATAATATACGATCAGAAATATTTGATTGTGGAAAATGTAGATAGATTAGTCCGTTTGCATCCGTTTACATTTATATCCCAAACGGGATGGATTTTGGTATTTATAATATATTTATTCAAAAAATTACAAGGCTTAAAAATATGTACAGTTTTGCTTAAATGTTAATTTTATTCCTAAGATTTACGTACCTGAACTAGATAATCCTGTGTTTCAGACAAGAAGATAATTATAAATAGAAGAATTTAGCAACTATTTGCTATGAACATGGGTTAACAGCAATTTGTCTGTTATCACATTCAAACATTATTTCAGGTAGCGGTTTACAGTTACACGTGTCATGTGTTGGTCCTCAAAAGGAAATAGTTACATATTTGAACTACTCTGTTATATACACAGAGGTCAATGAACCCAATCCGCTGAAGGATTCAGGAGGACTCGTTTGTACAAACTTTGAACATAAAATCGAAATAACACTAAGTCCTTGTTGAATACTTTAGTTTATTTGCCCTTTGTTTGTCGTTAAGCTGAATGATATTTAGCAAAGTGCTTTAGAAAGTATTCCTCGAATGGCGACCTTCATAATGCAGGAAATCCAGTTTAAAACTTTATTTAAGGGTGCCAAAATATCGCGTATTGTATTGAGTTGCTGCCAAAATATTGTTTGTGTGCTTTAAAGTTAGCATTATTTAACAAAAGCCAAGCAATGGCAAACTGAACTTATTACATTTTTATTGATTTATGATTCAAGCGTACGCTTTCTTCTCAGTTTTCCTGAATAATTTCGCATATTGCATAGGGCTGCAGATATCGAGTCTATTTTTATTCTGCAGAAAAGAGCCATTAGATCAATATATGGCCTCCGTACGCGGGATTCTCTAAGGGAACTGTTCAAAGTTATTAATATCATGACGGTACCTTGTCAATATATCTATGAGAACATCATGTACGTTAGGAAAAACTTAAATCTTTTCAGTAAACGAGGTGAAAGACACACCATTAGAACGAGAAATAGGCACCAATTGGTTCAACCAGGCTTCAGACTGGCTAAAGTAGACTCATCCTTCATGGGGTACTGTTTAAAATGTTACAATATAAAAACTTTTTTCAAAAAAATATATAAATAAAAATATCAACCGACTTCCAAAAAAACACTACAAAGTGCAAAATAACTTTAATTTCGGAAGGCGGTGACAAATAATTAAAATACCTACACGTCCAAAGTCACCGACTTCCGAAATTAAAGTTATTTTGCACTTTGTAGTGTTTTTTTGGAAGTCGGTTGATATTTTTTTGAAAAAAGTTTTTATTTTTCACTTTTTAGTTACCTACGCCACACCAATTCGAAATTTCATCATCCTCAGGGTCAAAACAATGCATATTTATGCGATAGCCGCATTCGCGGTTGATTTGCTGTAAAGTTTTGAAGAGTTCCGTTGTCTGTCTCCAAAACGCATCATCAGATCTATATGAAATTTATATGGGACCATTTCGGAACAAACCCCTTTCGAACAAAAAAATAATTTTGCAAATCCGTCTATATACGACGGAGTTATGCCCGAACATACATAAAAAAAAAAATATAAACATGTCGAATTGATAACCTCCTTCTTTTTGAAGTCGGTTAAAAATACCTCCTCACATACTCGAACTGAATGAATCGAAATTTAAATCTTGTATAAAACGCACACTATGCAGCCATGCTTATTATAAGTTGGGGGATTACATCGCTGACAAAAATGCTTGGCTAAACGCTGCTTGTCCTGCTCCACAAGGTAGCTTAAACTAAATTGAATAACATTGAAAACATTGTTGGAGCTGCTGAAGACTGTAAAAGCTAGATATCTTTGCATTGTATAAATTCAAATTTTTGTATTGTATAATTGCATAGCATATGTGTGAGCACTATGTTCCTACTATAATGCAAACATTTACAGGGTACGTCTTTCATTGACTTGAATGTGCCCTGGCAGCTGAGAGTATGTCATGCTCACTCAAATGTCTCGCTGGTGGTGGCGTGTGTGTTGGATCATTAAGTTCCCTTCAAAATGGTTGAGCTGAATGGTGCTGATGCATACGTCATGTCCGTGAACGGGCGCCGCCAGTAGGGACTGGTCATCTCTTAGCTCCCACGGCTTATTTTAATTGTTATTTTATTTTAATTACGGACGCTTTTAATGTGCACTTTTTACATCGTTCTCACATTGATAATTTCAACATAATGATGTAACCAACTTTTTGTAACAAAATCTTGATTTTAAAAGAGTGTCCATGGAGTTTCTTGCCCGTTCTTCTCCATAGGTACCTACGCTTTGGAATGGGCAACTAGCTTCATCTTTCTAACTCACCGACCTTGACAATTCAAAAGTGCCTGTAATTGGTTTATTTGAAATAAATGCTTTGAGTTTGAGTTTGAGTTTGAGTTTATTGAAAATTGGTTTTATTACAAATGATTTTTAAAGAGAATAATCCAATTCAAATAAATTGCTTCGGTTTGATGTCACAAAAATACAGGGTATCTATCAAAACCCTTGCACCACTGCCTTCCCAAAAAGTGCTTCTGTGCAAGGTACAAGTAACGTAATGTAATTTGCAGTAAACAAAACAAACGGGGCAGAGTAGTACGTACTGTAGCTGGAATAGGGTTTTACGACACATGCGTATAATTGCACGCGTGCACACCTGCGCCCGAGTAACATGCGCCGTGTTTGGTCCCGTTTGAGACAATTCGCTTTCATTCTAGTCTGTTTGTTGATATTATTGAGACACTCTGCATTGTTCTATCATTCAGAGGGGTTACCTCATTTACTATATAATTCTTTTTCTTCCCCAGGAAGGCTATTTATTAAAATTATTTATAGTACTGACCGTATGTTATGTTTACCTTATGATATTGTTGTTTATTTCTTGCAGATGAATAAGATTTGTCCATGGGCCCGGTAACAGGATTTTCAGTGGAGATGTTGCTAAAATAACCGTAATTTTTCAATTATAAAGTTAATTAAAATTATTAGACTCTTAATCATAATTTCAGCTGAAAGACGTCCACTGCTGGACATATACCTCCTTCAAAGGGGGGGTGGGCCCATGCCCCATTTTACCCTTAATAATTGTCATAAACTCTTAATTAAAATTAATCAGGGTTCGACAACCCGCCACTTAGCCATAACAATTGCTTCCACTCGGTTGAGCAAAAATCTTCGAAATGTAATTGAATGAGAACGATCATTTTATTACAGTATCGAGTAATAAACGGACTCCTAATAGAAAACATAAAAAAAGGTTCAAATTCAAATCTTAATTTCATTATGTCGCTTGAGCTGATTTACATGACAACGTAAACGATTTTTTTACTCTTTAGTAACTGAATAAGAAGAAGATATTCTTTTTGGAAACGTATTGATTGAAATAAGAATAATTTGAAATTAAAATTTCTAATTTGAAACCTTCTCATACATGTATTTTGTAAAGTAATTTGTTCTTATCAATAGCAATGTTGACCTAGTTGTATGTATCCCACTATAGAAAATGACTACATAACTTATAAAAGTGCCTTCTTGTGTAAATATTGACATGAAACTATGTTAGTTCATGCACTTAAGTAAGTATAACTTAATATCGTGATATGAAGACATCAAAAGCTCGTAATCATTACTGCGCTAATGTCTTCAGTCTTTTCTACCTAATGGCAATCTACGGAAAGGGTTGGAAAATTTGTTATTGTCTTGAGTAGCTGTTGGGGTTTATATAGGTAAGGTAAGGATTTTTTTTCAACTGAGAGGTAAAATCATCATCTGTGTAGCCTTCTCCCAACTGTGTTGGGGTAGGA
This sequence comes from Polymixis flavicincta, assembly GCA_949987655.1. Lineage (NCBI taxonomy): Eukaryota > Metazoa > Arthropoda > Insecta > Lepidoptera > Noctuidae > Polymixis > Polymixis flavicincta. Next base: position 28,705,505 of record OX465173.1, on the reverse strand, counting down.
TTCCTGCCTTACCGGCTGCAGCTGATTACTAGTATTTTACAAGGAGCGACTGCCTAACCGACCCCCAGCAACCTTAAGAATGGTTGTCAGAATTACGGGTTTCTGACGACGACTGTGATGGCTGTCAAAGGTCCACGAATGACAGCTGGGAGCAACGGTTAAACTTGCATGGAGGACACCCTACGTGCCTTGGAAAGATTGTTGATCCGTGATCTAAACATTCTTCACATCTACGGCAAGCGTAGCTTCACCTAATCGACTTGCGTGCTACTGATATAACTTAACCAAAAACCCTCAAAGTGGTAAAATACCGACAGTTATTTATTTTAAAGACCTATCATTTCAGCCAAAGTTAATTTTATGCTTTAACTCCGCCTAAACCTATAAACTTTCCATTACTACCACAAATATCCACATCGTTTGCTTCTTCGTCCTGTCACCACAAAACCTAGCGCGACATGTCACATAAACTGACTTTAATTATAAAATAGCTACCTACATAAAAGCCAAGACCTTCACACCAAGCCTAATATAATGATGTTTTAGTAAAGCATTCTCATAAATGACTGAATCCATACTAATGGTTCTCCGCGGCCGCATAAAGCCGCTGAGCTCCACAAATGTATCAAGGACAGCCACAAAGTAGGTAAGCAGGTAAGCCTAACACATTACTATTGTATGGAGTTTCGGCAGCTCCAACCATAACGAATATGGCCGTGAAGTTTTAGGATCAAGGTGTTACAATCACGGCTAGAACTCGACGCGTTCTTGAAACGAGTTTCATAATCAGCCCGTAATGGTCTCACTGGAGGGGCACAGGCCTCCTCTTTGTGAGAGGGAAACGAGTCTATTAAGCTTAACTAAACACAATGATTAGTGCTTTTTACTAATTAGTAGGTAATACTAGAAAGATAGTGATAAAGTTTATGCGCATCAAATTTCATGGTTTACAAGTTTTCTTATAATATTCGGTGCTACTGCTGAGTATGAGGTCCTGGGTTCGATTCCCAAGGTCGGGCAAAGTGTTATTGTAATTTTAGTATCTAGAATTTCTCAGTAGCACCCCGCAGTCTGGACTCTTACCCAGTTGATGGCAGCAGGCTCGCTCCCTATTACATGGGACATGACTATCGAAATGTGGGTGTATTATACCTACCTACCTAATAATAATAAACAAAAGCACCTAATAACAGTAAGTAGCCATTAAATCATAACGATGCCAAATTAGGAAGTCTAGACATGAATGCAAATCGACATAAATATAACACACGCATGGAAATGACATGCAGTGGTTTCAAAATAAAAACAACCATCGAGTTACCTTGCCGCGCTGTGTGTGCCTGGGGATTACAAGCTTAATGTTGTGTTATGAAATAAAACATTTTTGACTTTATATAACCATCAAACTTAAGAAAAAATATAATTTCCGCATCATCGTATCAGTCATCGGTGTCAAAATCCATTGATGTATTATTTAATTATTTTACCATCAATTTTGTGGAACCATCGATATTACAAGGCGTAAGGTAACATTTCTGAAATTTGGTATACACAAATTGCGATTCTCCAACTTGAAATACGAAGCCTCATGAAAACACATAATTACTTGGTAATCAAGCTAACAGCAGGTAATCAGAGCGAATGACACGCTCCTATGTAACATATTATTATTGTAATGATGTATCATTACTTACGTTTGTTCTTCTCGTAATAATGTTAAAACATAACAAAATTTGCCATTGTCTAATACGAGGAATATTGATTTTTGTCTTGGTTTTTTCGACAGGTAATGCGTGAATAATAACGGTAACAAATACTTACGTTAGTATTTTCGTAGAAAAAAAAAACGTAAAACGTAGTTTTACTTCTCATTCCTGGATCTGTATGCCTTGTTGTACGAAGATACAAAAATAAATAAAAAAGCAATCGAATAATCTCTAAAAGATTTTGTGTTTATCTTGAACTGCAAACATATTCAAAAAGGTATTTAATGTCTGCTTTATTCGTTACCTAAAAGTTTTAAATATCTGACAGGACGAGGCAAACACCACGTCCTAAATAACCTTGAAGGCAAAACATTACCCCGAGACGTGTCCTAAAATAGTAGGTAGACATTATCACCTAGGTACCCGTCGAACGAAAGCTGTCGGTAATTAGCCACAGTACGAGCGGTAATCAAAGGCTCAGCCGTGGCTACTGTTAGTGCCTAATTGCGTTTCAATATATCAATATGATCCGTCACTAATCAAACCCTTGACTGGCCATAACAAGGGGTAATTAACGGCGCCTCTTAGTGTTGCTATGACAACGGACTTGAAACTCTTAGCCTGAAGAGATATTGTCGAGAAATTCAAATATTGAAAGTTTATTCAAATTAGGTTCTGTATTTGCACGCTTCGGAGGTCAAAAGTTAAAAAAGACATCCTTCAAAATGCCTATTCTTTCCATTTCTCAGTGTTGGTAAGAAGAACTGGCTCAGTGAACTACCGTAATACATGACTTTGTCTATATATGTATATTTTGTTAGTTTTAGACTTAAGGTCGTCAATGTTCTTTGAAGCTGCACACTATACTTTACAAAGTATGCAGTAAGTAGAATCTCAACCGCTTGTCTAAATATTCAAGCACATTCTACAATGTTTGTGTCAGCAATATCGGGAAACAAAGGAAGGAGCAACATTTTGTTCAAAATAGGTTCAATGACCAAATTAAGTTTAGAAATGAAAATATAAGAATTGTCTTTAAAAGTTAAGTGCTACATGACGTTCGTTCAGAACATTAGTTTCATACATAAAATTGTAGCTCAACTTATCGACTACACTAACTATATGCTTAGTCCATAAGTTGAGCTACAATTTTATCTAAACTGGTCATCATTTTACTCATGATTGCTCTGCGCAAATACCAACTTCGCCTCCCATTTCCAATTTCCACCGAATTCATTATCAAAACGAAACTCAACGTTAACTAGCGAATCACTGTACCGAGCTTATAGCAACACCGGCCCTCTTCGCCTCCCCCTCCTATCCCCCGCCTAATCACCGGAATCACCCGGTTACTAATCACCGGCCGTCGATTGAGATTGATACGTCATAGATAGTGCTTAATGTAATCCAGTTGTGACAGGCTCCTGTGCGCCGTGCACACAGCTTAGCTGCAATTATCCTGACAAGCACAAATGTGGGTCATTTAGTATCCAGGGACGTTTGGTGCAGGATTTTGGAACTGGTATAGAAGAGTATGGGGAAATTAAGAAGCCTTCTAGCAGTACTTCCTAGAATGTATTTAGAAAACACACACATCATTAGAGAGGGCTGAATTCTATTCGATTTTCATTCAGTTAACCCTTAAATGGTCACCCCTAGATTCCTTGGGTATTTTATGTTCAAATTTAGGATTTAGGTTGGAATTGGGATAGAAAAGAACGTAAAGAAAAAAAAAACTAAATTTCTTATATTTTTTATTGTTTTTTTTAATGTCACATAAAACGGACATTGCCCATTATATGTACAGGTATGGTAGGTGAAGGTACGTCACATAAAACGGACATTGCCTGTTATATGTGCAAAACACGGTAGCTGAATAAATAATAATTAACATACAATTATAATTAGAAACACTAAAGAATCAGCCTTTTAAAGCAGTACATCTTAAAATAATAGTTAAAACTTTCAAGAAATCAACAAAATAAACTTCTGAAAAAGAAAATACATAAAATTCTAACCACAAACTGAAAATAATTTCCTTATGGAATTTCAGGAAACAAGATTTTTTAGCAACTGCTGCTTTTGTATAGATAATTATGGTTTTACCACTCTTGCAAAGACGACACTGGCTCTGTGACGTAAATATTGGAAAATGATCGTAACAGTCAAAATGTGCATCATCCACAGGTCTCGGCTGGACCGGTTTTGCAATTGTGGCAGGTTTAGGTGAATTAGTAATTACACTGAGTCTAGATTTCGTACAGGTATTCATGAGCCCAAGAATACACTGCACACGAAACTTTTTTAGGCTCAATTTATATTTATCTAGTTGAACACAGTCTCTACGATGAAGTAGCCAGCTGTTGTTAAGTCTGATGTCGAATAGTTGGGCTAATATTGACATGTAACAACGTTTTGTTTTCATACGAATTCTGTACAAAGCAGTCAACATGTCGGCAAAGTCGACGCCGCCCATATGTGTGTTGAACACTTTTATTATATTTGGACATGGTACACGCACTCTCTTTTTTTGTTGTCATATCGTTTATAGTAGTCACTTGGTCTAGGGCACAAAACGAACTTGCTATATTCGATGAGTTGCCATATTTGACAATAATATAGGTCTAGACAAACTAGAAGATGGTGATGCAACAACTATCGGTGAAGGAGTTTCTGGTATGTAACATGATACTGGAGCTGGAGACCTACCGGCGGGTGGAAAAGATTCACCACGCGCCGTTGTTCTTCCGCAATATTATGTTCGTGATCGTTATAATCCTGATCATTTGCGTCTTCACTGTCACTGAGATTAGCCAAAATATCGTATAATGCCGGAGATATGGTACGGGGCGAAGATGAATCACTGTTATCATTGTGAAAATACTAACGTAGCTCAAGATTCACTTCAAAAACGTCATCAGACTCAATGTCTGACTCTTCAGAATTCGACGGAGGTAAGAGTGACAAGATTCTCTTTAATCGCCATGCCATGTTACTGCAAAATAAAATAAAAATGTAAAAAAATGTATTTAGTAACGTTGACATTGCAAGTGACCACTTAGGTATGGGTGACGTCCGTTTCATAGGACAATCAAAAGGAATACTTACAAGTAGGTCTATAAGGCAATGTCCGTTTTATAGGACACTATAATTAAACCAAGTTTTTACTCTAATTACACTAATATTTCTAAAAAAATCTTATCACAATATAATACTTATATTCATATTCTAACTAATAAATAACATGATAAACAAAATAACCCAAATACTCACAATTATTATGAAATTTATGAGGAGCGTCACCAAAACTTACTCGTTGCACTTTTTCAAATGATTACTGCTCGCGATCGTTCATCACTGCGTTAATAGAACATGCATGCGTGTGAAATAGACGGCTAGTTCGATGCCGTTCCGCGTTTTCGCAGCGCTCAGGTGTGTTAAAACAGTCTCTGAGTGCGTGTAAACACTGCGTCCTTTAAAACGGACAAAATCCATTTAAGGGTTAAAATCATCTGCATTTATGAAATCTAGGAAACTTTTTTTACTCGGAATATCGGAATATTATAATATTTTTCGCATAAAGTATACTAGTAAACTTGTATAAATACCGGGAAAAAAGACCAAAACTTTTACCGTACAATTTTGTGAAACCTGCACCTACCTACTTCCCAAAACTGTAACCATGATTAAGTTACATGTAGTTCAAACACTTCTAGAGCTAAACCAGTCCAGTGCAAACAGCGTGGTATTACAGGGGATCCCATAATCAACTCCATTCAATTTCCGCCGCTGCCGAACATAGGCACTTAACATAAATCAAAGCGCTACCATATTAATGGCGGAATTATTAGAGGTACTCGATAATTCTTGGCGACTTGAATGGGTCTTCGTGTGAACTTGTGAGATTCACTTATGTTCCCGGATCGGAATTGGGAACCGAATTAGTTACCATGGATGCATGAAACGTGAATGATGAATTACTTACATCACATCACTATAGGTACGGTTCATAAAGGGAGACAAATGTCTGTATGTTAAATAACGGGAAACACCAGCAAAGATACAGGATGGTGGTGATTTCGTCTAAAAAATGATAGCCGTATCTTATCAGGTAAAAGCCGACTCAAAAATACTCGGTGAAAAAGGTTAGGCCAATGACGACATGCGTTAAAGTGAAAGCATATAAAAATAGACTCCTTTTTAAGGATCACTTACGTGGCGCTTCGCATACGACGCGTACCGTGACCTACTTTTACTACCCTGATTATACAGGTATGTAAATTCAATGATTCTATTCTTATAAACTTCATTAGCCTTCTTTACAACGCCCACACACAAACTTGAAGGTCACCTTATTTAATAAGTACGAAAAGTCACTTTCCTTATCAAAATACTTCTATAAATTGACATGACCTTCTTGCGACTTTAGGGGCACCATCAACAAATCGAATCAGCAATAACAAATAACCATAAATATTAAAGGGGGACCCTAATCAGAGCAAAATACCTGTCAACCGTGGCCCAGCCATCACGCCAAACTTGTCTAGTTAGAAAACGATAGAATTAATTCGTCCTACCCTCCCTGGGGCCCGGGGCCCGGTGCCCGGGGTGGCTAATGATCGGGCCGCGAGATTCGCCTGTTATTTCAATACAAACGTAAGCTTATCGACGAACCCTTTGCGTAATGATCTAGACATCCCTAAGTTTCTTCAGGGCTTATTTCCAATAGTACTTACTTTGCGAAATGCGGATTAATTAAGAAACTGTTTTAATGTATCAAGAAAAGTAATGATCCGTTTGCAAATTAATTTTGAGATCGATACGCTAAGGACACTTTCCTTTTTTCTCTTTTTTGAAACATTATTTGGGTCTTTCCATTCTTAATATTTAATACAATATTATTATTAAAATGACCTTGAAAAAAGTTTCCATTTACTCATTGGAGCCCAGAAAAAAATTAATTCGTCGCAATTTATTAATTACCTGGAATAATACTTTTGGAAATTGATCATAATCAATTTCCAAAAGTATTATTCCAGGTAATTTACCTCGTACATTAAAACAATTTTCTTTGAACTGAAAAACATATTTCCTACCAATAAAGAGTGGCATGTACAACGCATGGTCTTAAAAAGCTCTCCATCTATTCGATATTATTCTAGCTAGATAGGCAACTTTTCACACGATGTCCGATCACGATTTTTAAACTTTCAGCATGAACATTTCAACCCCAGATCTACAAATATTTTCAAAGGCAGGTCTTTCGACAGCCCTACAACAGACAGATTAAGTCGGTAACGTTCGTCAGAGCTCGGTTTCTCAATCAGACTTGAGCTGTACAGACCCGAGTAGAACAGTATTGTTAAGTTTCAGCCAATTAGCCAGGCGTGTGTTTGCCATGTACAGGGCTAAGATGTGGCTGCTGCGGTGAGAGGTCTCCCGACAGGGCTCCCTCTGGACTTTGATGATGTTCTTATTAGGATTTCTGAATAAAACAAGGATAAACCAAAGACATACGTAGGTGCCTACGTTGTTTATCTGGATTCTTGTCCTTTCCAATTTCAATGAATTATTTAGGGATAATAAATTCGGATTTAGAATGCTAGAAATTAAAATTAAAAAATTCGTACTGCCGACCAAACCGAAAAGTTATAAAAACTGTACCCATTAAATCATAGGTAGGTACAAAAGTTCCACAATACAAGCTATAAATAAGAATACCTCGTATTATGATTCAGCATTCAATCTACAGACGAACATCAAAGAGTTTCTGATCAAACCATCAGAAAAATGGCGGCTGTGACGTCACAGTGATTCGAATAAACAAAACTTGTCCGGCGGTGGCAAATTGAACTACTGTTTGTAGGAGGGACCGAGGGAAGAGAGGAGGCGGGCTATGTATTTGGTGGGTGTCTCCAGAAATAACCTCTATTTATAGATAAAGACTTATGAAAAGAGCAAGATGTGGATTTGGTATTAAATATGGCGGAAAATTACAAACAATAATAGGTTCCTTATGTTATGAACTTGACCCTGAATTAAAACAGACAGGCGAATTAAAGAACATAAAATTGTATAGTTTGCAATATTTATTATTGGTATGTGGCAATTTAAAACTAATATCGGACAAATACCATAAAGATACACCCGCAAAAATGCACGATACACGCACGACAAGCATTGTTAGCAGCCAATTTTTATTGACAGCCACATTCAAAAAACCTAAATCTCTCTATCGAAACTTTCTGCTAATCTGCTCAGCAGCCAAAACCACTAACGAAACAAGTATTCTCCTGCCATCTTAATGCACATGAAACTTCGCAAAGCCTTATACACAAGTTGCAAGTCGACTTAGCGTGTTTCGAAGCACGTCACTACATGTCGGGTGCACGTGTCTTTTGAAGCCGCTGACGTGAAATTGAATAACTTTTACAATATTTGTGAGAAAAATGCCGTCTTATCTACCTATGTGATTTGAATTTTGTGCAGTTGAATCGGAAGTTAAGTTTGGATTAAGCAATAGTTGGATAAGAGTTAAAGAAAATAGCGAGTTCTATATTACAATATGTGTATTTCTACTTGGCTAATATATTTCAATGAACACGAAAGGGCGGGAACCAAAGATAATTATAATCATGCCTTGTTAACTTGTATAACAGCCTAATACTAATACCTATTACATATTTTTTTCCTTAAGCAGGCTGGCAGAGTCGTCGACGCACAAACTAAAACCATCAATTCAAAACATGATTATAGACCCCTAGCGTAGATATTATTCGTCAGTTATAAAAAATATAACTGTTGTTTCATAGAAATAGGCAATACTTCACAGCACAGCACTTCTTAACCGACTTCAAAAAGGATGAGGTTATCAATTCGACATGTTTTTTTTTTTTTTAACCGACCTCAAAAAGGAGATTATCAATTCAACATGTTTAAAAAAATGTATGTTCGGGCATAACTCCGTAACATAATAACGTATTTGCCTAAATTATTATTTTGTTCGAAAGGGGTTTATTCCGAAATAGTCCCATTTAGATCTGATGATGAGTTTCGGAGACAGACAACGGAACTCTTCAAAAAATGCGATTGCTATTATCACATAAATATGTATTGTTTTGACCCCAAGGATGATGAAATTTTGAATTGGTGGTGGGTAGGTACTATACCTAAAAAGTAAAATCAAAACAACTGACTTCCGGAAAAACAGTACATAGTGAAAAATTACTTTAATTTCGGAAGTTGATGACTTTGGATATGTATTTGTCGGATCGTCAGGATGGTTTGAGCTACGATCAGCCATCAGGTGGGTTTATTATGGGTATCGTGCAAATAAATAACAATTACTTAGGCAAATAATCACTTTATACTTCAATAACTTTTTACAATAAATTATTATTAAGATGATGGTTCAACAAAACGTAGGACAGTTCCGAAGCGTCTTCACTGCTCGATAACCAGGATCAGAATGCCCCAATTTGGCGCGTTCTCACATCCTCGTAACCGAGCGGAAACGCCCGACTCCGTCAAAGCGCGCCAACTCTAGTTCTGATAGTTGCCGCTAGGTGGCGTGCCTTGTTTTGTTGAAAACGTCAATTGCCGGATGCGACACGGCCATCCTGCGAAGACACACGTCCTCGTGTGTTAATCTGAAACAATATTACAGCAGCACAGTATACGTTCGGCTATGCCTGACATCGATCCAAAGTGTATGTTGTTTTCTGCTTACTTTCAATTAAAGAAATTTGGACTGCAAAGTTTGTTTATTTAACTAACAATTACATCACATTTTAAAAATCAATCTACTTTCATCCAGAATAACAAAAATCTATTTAAAACAATGGCTTAGCAATTATGTTACAAGTCAAATAGTGGGCAGAGATAACAATTAAAAAGCAACATGACAATCAATCAGAGTCCATGTACTATTGAGGATTATGTACAATGATAATTTAAGAATTAACCCAAAGTTATTAACTGATTAAAAAAAGCCCTAGGTATCTCATTCGCGGTCAACAATCACAGCTATAACATAGCTCCCACACATTTGTCACATACGCACTTCCCAAAGGAATGCCGAGTCGTCCTTGACTCTACGGTCTTGGCTTCGAGGCTAGACCCGACCATACTACCCAGAGCTACCGCGTACCACGTACCCACGGTCTAGCAAGTAGATTCCGATTTCTAACGGGCTATGGCTACGATACTCTGGTACGGTCTCCGACCCAACGAATCGAGAACCCGTGCATCTCAACAAACAATTCAATTCGACTCTACCTCCACTATTTCGTCTCCCTCAACAACCTCAATAGGTACTTGGCCCTCAGGCATTTTTCTAACGCGATCGTGTGCATACTTGTAGGTTCGCTTATTGACCAACGACTTTAAAAGGTAACGGTCGCCGTCTAGGATTTCTACAATTTGAAATGGTCCTCTATATTTAGCATCTAACTTTGTTTGATTTCGCTCCTCATTTTCTATTAAAACAAACTCACCGATGGAGAAATTACAAACGTTAGCCTTATTACGATCAAAACGTTCTTTGTCATAACGCGATGATTTTTCAATATTTTCAGATGCTAATTGCCTAACTTCGTCAAGATTTACGGTTTCATCAAAGTCATTAGCCATTAGATCAAGGGGACGCGCAACTTTGCCTATAAGAAGCTCTAACGGGCTAGCTTTTGTTACTCGACTTACTGTACAATTCAAAGCTAACTGTACTTCGCCCAGTGAATCTTGCCATGACCTATCTTTGTCAGACTCTACTGCAGTAAGCATTGACTTTAAGGTGCTCATTATACGCTCTACCTGACCGTTAGCTCTACTAGACCCGGTAGCGATCAGGTGGAGTTTGACGTTCTTACTCTCACAGAAGTCTCGAAACTCCTTGCTTGCGAAGCATCGACCTTGGTCCGCGATTATACGAACAGGAGCGCCAAACAACGCTACACTGTCCATAACTGCCTTGATGCTGCTCTTGGTGTCTATGTGTTTAGTATGGAAAAGCAATACGTACTTGGTAAACGCATCGATCATCACAAACACATACTCCTTCCGGTCACTCTTCCCGCTAAGCTTACCAGTAGCATCTATATGCACGGTATGCCACGGTATCGCCACCTTGGGAATAGGGTGTAACTGAGCCTGCACCTTACCTGAATGAGATTTTGCCACCTTACAGACCACACAGCTATCTACAAACTTTCTAACGTATCGACTCATACATTCAAACCAATAGTGATTATACAACTTTTCCAAAGTTTTCTCCCATCCGAGATGTATGAGAGACTCGTGGACGTTATTAGTAACCGACCACCGCATAGCACGAGGAACAATCGGTAAACATCTCATCCTGCCGTGCCGTTGCACCTTGCGATGTAGTACCCCTGACCTTACCTCATATGTTTTGGCAACATCCTCATTGAGTTGACCTTGGTTAAGGTCAACCATCATCTTCTTGATTTCTTCATCTCGCAGCTGCTCCGCAAGAAGCCAGTTGTCTCCTAGTTCGGTTATATTTACCCGCTTTTGCTCGACTCTACCATGTGGATGCTGTTTAGGTATGTCAGGTACCAAGTTGCGTGAAAAGAAATCAGCATGTGCCATTTGCTTACCAACATTATATTTAACGTCGAACTCGAACAGCTGCAAAAACATCCACCACCTATGTACCCTTGGTGTTAAGTCCTTTTTGTTGAGCGACGACTTCAACGAGTTACAATCGGTGACGACTGTAAATTTTCGGCCATGAAGATACTGCCTAAAATGTCTTACCGCGTTGACGACAGCGAGCGTCTCCAACTCGTAGGAGTGATAGCGTGACTCAGCTGATGTCGTGCGCCTGCTATAATAAGCGATAGGTCGTTTCTTACCATCTACGATTTGTAGTAGGATCGCACCATAACCGTCTGCGCTGGCATCAGTGTGAAGCTCAACTAGATATTTCGGGTTAAAAATCATAAGCACTGGTTCATTAGTTAAAATATGTACTACCTTTTGTCGTGACTCCTCACAAGTAGAGTTCCATTGGAATGGACATTTACCTGAAGTAAGTTTGTAAATCGGTGCCATGAGACGAGAAAAGCCTTGTACAAACTGGCGGAAGTATGACGCCAAGTCTACAAATTGTCTCACCTGCGTTATCGACTTAGGCGGGGGCAGGGCTGATAGAGCCTCTATCTTACGCTTGTTGGGTTTGATCTCACCCGCCTCCACCTCGTATCCTAAGAACTCGACACGTGACTTTAAAAATGAGCATTTTTTCAAGTTCATTGAAAACCCAGCTTTTGTTAGTACCTCTAAAACTATGCGCAACCTTTCTAAACCCTGATCTATAGAGTTAGAGATAATTAAAATATCATCAACATATACGATCACATACTTATGCGCTAGTTCACCTAAGGCATTGACAATAGCTCGTTGAAAAACCGAGATGGCATTTCGAAGACCGAACGGCATCGCTAAAAATTCAAATTGCCCGTCGGGTGTTATGAAGGCCGTTCGCTCAATCGATTTGTCTTGGACAGGTAATAAATGAAAACCGCTCGCGCAGTCTAATTTTGTAAAATATTTAGCGCCCTGAAGTCGCGAAATTTGATCAAAAATCAACGGCAGTGGGAAACGATCCGGAACTGTATTGGCATTCAACTCTCTATAGTCTATGCACATACGGTGTGACCCGTCTTGTTTATTTACTAAAAGTGCGGGGCTAGCAAAAGGAGAACAGCTAGGTCGTATGATGTTCGCCTGTAATAATTCGTCAACCCTTTCGCGTATTATTTGACGTTCCGTCGGAGAACACCTATATGGTCGCCTCTGAACCGTAAGATTCTGATCAATGAGCCTAATTTCTAACTCGCCAGTAGTCACGCGACTAGTAGGAAAACCGGTTATGAAAAAGTCCGAATATTGTTGTAAAATTTTATGTAGGTCGGGTTTTCTGTGTAAAGAAATGTCAGTGTCAATGTAATTAAAATCATTTAAGATGTAACCATTACTCGATTTGCAAACATTTACAATCTTATCCTTTGACAAAGTAAACTCAGTTGCGGTCATACTAACTCGAAAACCGTTACACAAAATCTCTCGACCCAATAAAATATCACTGCGTAGGTACACATCAGGCAAAACGTGAAATAATATCTCCATCGTGAAATCATTAATTTGAACTCGAGACAACAATTGTTGGGTACTCTTAACTTTATCATTACCAATACCAATTAGAGAAATCACATTATCAAATCGCTTTCCTTTGAATTTAGTCGCAATACTTTCTTTTACTAAAGAACACTCTGCACCCGAATCGTAATCAAATTTAAAATGCTCACCAAAATGTTCCAATGTACCTGACGGGGGCTCGACCACGCATAAGTCGACTCGCTTCTCCGCGGTGGCTGCGGCTCCAGACGCGGGGGCTGTGCAGCGGCTCGCGATGTGGCCCGGCGCGCCGCACTTGTAGCACGTGAGTGAGCCGGTCTGCTGCCGTTGTCCAAAGCTCGAAGTAGCCGCTGGTGCCGGAGATGGTTTCTTCGCGTTGACCTTCTTCGTACGGCATTCTGCTTGCTTGTGCCCCAACTTCCCACATGCATGGCACTTTATTGGAAGCGGTGACGAAAATCTTGGTCGTTTTTCGTTTCCTGCATCAGCCGTCGTTCGTCCATCCGAGGGGTTTTTGCACTTTAGGTAGGAAAACGCCTGTAGTTCCTGCTGCAATTGATGACGCGTCTTGATGTCTGTAGTGAATGCAAGCCGTTGCAAGCGCGTGTCTATTTGCGCCAAATGAGCGACAACTGTTGACACTGCTATTTGTTCAACGCTCAAATCCTTCCATTGATTTAATAGAGAAGTAATTAAGCGACTCGAATAGGCAGCGTAAGTTTCGTCATCTTTAGGTTTTTCGTTATTAATTTTAATGAGAGTAGCTGCTGATGTCTCGACGCACACAAATCTTGCTTTAAATAACTCCTTAAATTGTGCCCACGTTATGCCTGGATAACTTACTTGTGATAACCATGTAGATGCGGAGCCTTTAAACGCTTTACTGATGGTCATAATAAGCTGACCCCCTTCCATCGCGCACTCTCCAAAGCACAAGTCTGCAGTTGAACACCATGATGCCGCATCTGATTCTTGTTTTTCAGGATTGAACTCCGGTAAAACCACGTGGTTGTTCACACTTGGGCTCTTCAAAGCGTGTATCAATGCTTGCATTTGCTGGTTTTGTAATTCGAAAAGTAACCGCCATTGTGTATCACTGTTATTCACACTAGTTGTCGATTCATTTGCACGACTGAATCCCTCTTCTGATGTCGGATCGTCAGGATGGTTTGAGCTACGATCAGCCATCAGGTGGGTTTATTATGGGTATCGTGCAAATAAATAACAATTACTTAGGCAAATAATCACTTTATACTTCAATAACTTTTTACAATAAATTATTATTAAGATGATGGTTCAACAAAACGTAGGACAGTTCCGAAGCGTCTTCACTGCTCGATAACCAGGATCAGAATGCCCCAATTTGGCGCGTTCTCACATCCTCGTAACCGAGCGGAAACGCCCGACTCCGTCAAAGCGCGCCAACTCTAGTTCTGATAGTTGCCGCTAGGTGGCGTGCCTTGTTTTGTTGAAAACGTCAATTGCCGGATGCGACATATTTAAATTTTTGTCACCGCCTTCAAAAATGAAAGTAATTTTTTATATTTAGTTATTCCGTAATTATATTGTTTTTTTTTTGGAACCAGTTTTTATTTGTTTAAACCGACGAAAAATTTGATCGCAAGGGTTCACAATCATGTATTGATTCACGGTAACCGGTTGCGTGTCGGTTGTCCTTACCAGCCTGTATATGAGATACCTTCGATATTTAATAACGCAAAAGTATCTTCTACTAAATAGTAAGCAGAAAACATAAAAATATGTTTGAACACAAAGATTATAAACTCATAGAAACTCCACTATAAAACAATCATCGATTCAGAAGTTCTAACACGCCGCTGTCAGCGTGTCACTTGGAGCCACCGACGTGCAATAACTCACACAAGTATTTGTTAGGAAAGTTGCAAGCGAGACAGAGCAACTGAGCAACTGAAGCGGTCTCAAACTGTGGAGCTATTTATTTAGCAAGATTTATGGACGTTCTGTTGGTCCATACGAAAATCGAGCAACACAAATGGTTGAGTTTTGATTTCGATCTTTTATTTGGTAAAAGCTTTTAAATCAAGTTATGGCCATAACTCTTTTACCAATGTAGTTTATGAAATTTCTCTAAGCTTTCTTTGACAAATAGAGTAATTTCCTGAGCATCTAAAGGTTAAAGACGGTTGATGGTGAAACAATTTAATTTTACTAATTTAGTATAATTTACTTCTTAATCACAGTTGATCATTTCATTCAACTCACGATTGTGGCGGTAAGTAAAGAGGGGTCTTTGAGGAGTGGCTTGAGAGGCGCCACGGCATCCTCACCTAACGCAGGTCCTGCTCGGACACGGGTGTTTCGGGAGGTTCCTGTTTCGTATAAGGTGGAAGGAAACGCCCGGGTGTTTCCACTGCGTATATCGCCCTGAGAACACGGTGGAGCATACGGTGGAGGTCTGCCCTGCTTGGGCGGAGAACCGCCGTGTCCTCGTGGAGGCGATTGGCGGCGGTGATCTCTCGGGGCCGGCCCTAGTCCAGGCCATGGTACGGAATGAGAGTGTATGGGTAGCTGTCACCTAGTGCATGAGTAGCCCCTACTGCGAAGCAGTAATGCTCGCGAAGAGGGAGGCGGCGCACGTGAGGGAGAGGCAATATATGCGCACTCACGGCCCTAGCCTCCGCAGGAGACGCTCTGGGCGTCGGGAATCCTAGGTTGATTGCTGGCCACCGTAGACGCGGGTTTGCGGACGGCGAGTAATGGGTAGCTCACTGTCCGGTAAGGACCAAGCCGAGGTCGATGGCACGTTGTGTTCTGTGCTCAAAGAGATGTCAGCACCACCTGGTGGGGCCAAGGGCCAATGCCTGCCAGGGTTACGGGTTGTTCGCAAGAGATACCGTGACCCCTGGCACACCCGGCGAGAGATGTCGTGCGGTGTCCCACAGGGATCGGTCCTGGGGCCGCATCTGTGGGACATCGGATACGACTGGGTGCTGCGCGCCGACCTCCCTGATGGCGTCAGTGTAGTTTGTTACGCTGACGACACGCTGGTCCTGGCGCAAGGGAGGTCGTACCAGGCGGCGGCCGACTTAGGGACACAAGGGGTTGCGACAATCGTCGATAGGATCCGGCAACTGGGACTCGAGGTGGCCTTGCACAAGTCCGAGGCCATGTGGTTTCATGGCCCTCGGAATGCACCACCGACGGGTTCCCAGATAACGGTGGGAGGGGTTCACATCGGCGTCGAGTCGACTATGAAGTACCTAGGACTCGTCCTCGACAGCCGGTGGAACTTCGCGGAGCATTTCCGCCGTTTGGCTCCCAGACTGGAGCGGGCCGGGGCTGCGCTGAAGCGGCTCCTGCCCAATCTAGGGGGGCCAAACGCCTCCTGCCGGAGGCTCTACGCGGGGATCGTGCGGTCCATGGCCCTATACGGGGCGCCGGTGTGGGCGCCTACATTGAGGCGCCAACCAGCTCGCCGGTTGAGGGCGTCCCATAGGGTCATGGCGATCAGGATGATCCGGGGATATCGCACGATCTCCGGCGAGGCGGTGGGCCTCCTTGCCGGATTACCGCCATGGGATCTGGAGGCAAAGGTCCTCGCGCAAATGTGGGAGTGGCGCGAGGAGGCCAAACGCCGGGGCGTAACTGCGCTGCCGCGGGAAATCGCGGCACAGCGGACAGAGCTCCGGCGGGATCTCATGGTGACATGGAGAGAGCGATTGTCGCAACCCAGTGCTGGGCACGCCACGATTGCGGCGGTAAGTCCCCTCTTTGAGGAGTGGTTTGAGAGGCGGCATGGCGTCCTCACCTTCCGCCTGACGCAGGTCCTCACCGGACACGGTTGTTTCGGGAGGTTCCTGTTTCGGATAGGGCGGGAGGAAACGCCCGGGTGTTTCCACTGCGAAGATCGCCCTGAGGACACGGTGGAGCACACGGTGGCGGTCTGCCCTGCTTGGGCAGAGCACCGCCGTGTCCTCGTGGAGGCGATCGGCGGCGGCGATCTCTCGCGTCCGGCCCTGGTCCAGGCCATGGTACGGAGCGAGAGGGCATGGGGAGCCGTAACCTCCTTCAGCGAAGCAGTGATGCTCGCGAAGAGGGAGGCGGCGCACGTGAGGGAGAGGCAGCATATGCGCCCTCGCGACCCCAGCCGCCGCAGGATACGGAGACGCCCTGGGCGTCGGGAATCCCAGGCCGATTTCCGGCCACCGTAGGCATGGGCTTGCGGACGGCGAGTAATGGGTAGCTCGCTGTCCGGTAAGGACCAAGCCCAAGTCGACGGCGCGTTGTGTTCCACGCGCGCCTCAAAGAGATGTCAGCACAAAAAATGATGGGGCCCGCAAGGGTCGATGCCTGCCAGGGGTGCGGGTTTGTTCGAAAGAGACACCACAGCCCCTGGCTTAAGGGCTACTGAAGGAACACGGGTGGGTTTTAGTCAGTAAAAGTCCGACACGCCCTCCTGCTCCACCCAGAGCGGGAGAAGTTATTTGATGATTTCCCACCCTCAAAAAAAAAACCCTAACAAGCCAAGATGTAAAGGTATAAAACTGCTTAGTTTATTTCCACAAAAACAGATTCATTTATCCCTGCCCCTAGTAACCGCCAGTAGAATATCCTAATTATCTTATCGGGAGAGAGCAATATCCATTAATTGCTTACGTGTTAATGAACAAATCACACAATATAGTCGACAGCGTGACATTTGCCACCAACATTAGTTCAACAACTTGCGATCGAAGCAGCTCAAGCGATTTCAGAGCACAGCGGAGCTATTTATTTTCAAGGATTTATAAATCCGCCTTTTAAAGTCATTGCTTTTGTTTTTTCTTTTATGTATTGAAAGGGCAGTCCAATGCCCAAGTGATTGTTTTTGAAACATAAAGATTAATGTTATTTTAAGCTTTCGATTTGTTGTACAAATTGAGGCCGAAAAGCTTAGTGTTTACACGAGTTATTTGAGAGCATTATTTACTATTACAAGACTGATAAATTGCGTTTAGTAACACATGTTATGGATAGTCCCTCGCATAAAACACTTTTTTAACCGACGAAAAAACGGAGGAGGTTACTCAATTCGACGCGTATTTTTTTTTTTTTTTTTTTTTTTTGAATGGAGTAGAATAGAATAATATTTACTTGCTGACCACGCATAACTTTTTCCAGAGTAGTCCGATTTTGTTAATTTTTTTTTATTGGAAAGGGTATACCCCGAAGTTGGTCTCATATAAATTTCGAAGAAAAATTCCTACCCTAAGAGTAATAAAACAGGGGATGATTGATTGTTTACTCACAGATTTTAATACTGAGTTGTGTATTACAAAAAGTAAACAGAAATTAAGCATGTAGTAATTAGTAGATTATAGCCACAAAAAAATATAAAATAAAAACTTTTTAATAAAAAAATTAAACCGCCGAAAAACCGAAAAGTAAAAAAAAATTATAAACTTGCTTTGTCCAACCCCAAAAACTAAGTTCGGAAGTCGGTGACTTTGGATATGTAAAAAGTATTTTTGGCACGTAAAAATCGTTACCTAGCTCTTTTTATATATCTAAACCAAGACCTTAGACAATATGAAATAGGATAGAATTAGTTGCTAGAATGTCTGTCGCAAGGAGATCCAACTTTTCCATAAGAGTAAAAATACCGTTTATCACAAAAGTGTTTCAAGACAACAACTCTGCACAAACAACATAACCACACATCCAATCCGTTAAAGAATTTTATAATACCTTCTATATTTGCTGCCCCACCCTCTCATCAGCGTGTCATTTGCAAGAATCAAACACGCTGACTACGGAACGAGCTCGCTATCGTTTGAGCACGTCTAGTAAACATCGCGCCCCGGACACGGTCGATTACAATCTACTAATTGACAGCGTGACAATGAACTGACCTTGGATTAGTTCTGTTTTCCTTGGATGGTGACATGTTTTAGATTTTCCTAATTTGACAGAAGCTTGCTGGGTTTCAAGGTCAAACGTGTCATTAACTTTCTTTCATATTATCATGGAATTGGTATTTTTGTTTGTGTTATACCTGTCAAACACAACAATGGACATATTGGGTAGTGAGCCCTGCTAACACCACTGGTAAATTTTTGTACCAGACACGCACGCTGCACCCTCATTGCAGAACACGCTATTAATTATATTCTGAATCACTTACACGATATTGCTAATCCATTGCAACATGAGTTAGAATTAATGGTCTATTCTACAAAGTAAACAACGCAATGGCTGTTGTTAAACTATCAAAAGGAAAAGCCATTCCTACTGTTAGCGTGTTACGCAATCACCCCGCTGGTGAGGTCAATTTCCAAAATCATGCAATTACATTGATACAAAAGCACTGAACTATAAAATAGCTTCAACGAAAAAACCTAACTCCATTGAATCCAGCAAAACTTCGGAAGTGTACAAAAAGTTGCAAATCCGTGGAAAAAGTGCCGTTAGCTGTTAGATCCCACTGCAGTATTATAACCGCTAAACCGAATTTGATTGGGTTTGGCTCGCTGGATAAACGGAAACCGCCGCCGCCGCCGCTCGGCTGCTCTGTGGACTTTTTTAGTTATTTTCAAGGGTTTTTCTGTGAGAACAGTGCGACCGAATTTTTAATTGAACGTGGAGTCGTATTTGTTTAGTACATACATACATACGTGACATATCGTTTAAGGTCCTTTGGTTTTTTTAATAAGCTAAGGATAAGCATTCTATTAACTATCCTGTTTTAGTGATAAACAATTTACCAAAAATAAAAAGTAAGCAAAAACGAGACAGAAAGTTGATACAACGAAAAGGAAGACAAATGACGTCGTTATAACTTTTCACGGTTGCATTTTCAGCATTTATTATGTCATTAAGGCAGTGCCAACGTTTCTGAAATCTTTGCAAAAAATTAATGCTCGTAATTTTTCGTAAAATTAAGTATGAACGGTCCTTTGGGAAGTCTATTCTCAAAAGTGGACGTTAATGGAGCTAGTATAGTTACTAGTATAGTTTTTTTTTATTAACATGGTGAAGTGACCACGTCAATAAGAAAACTATACTTTTTGATTCGTAACACTAGTTTTTGTCAAAGATTTATCAGATTATAGTCAGTTTCTTTACATAAACCACTTTTTACAAATCTTTTACTGAACTCACGTACGGCAGTAAACGTTCACGATTGTAAAAGCCTTTTTAAAATAAAAACTTCAAACTTGAACCGTGATCCTATAAAGCCAACTCATCTCAATTCTAACCCTCTTAATCTAGGAGTCGGTTTAAACCTCGCACTTTACACAAGATGTGATGTTTAAACCTGAGATTTTACAACTGAACGTGACTACTCTCAGCACACGATGCTGACGCCTAGCTTGAAGGTCAAACACCTAGACAAGTTGAAGTCAAACGGAAATATAAAGATTACCTCTGTATACGAGCAGTGGTAATCTTCCCAACTAACAAGTTGTAGGTCAAGGATTCGAACCCAGGCAGGCGCTTTACTTTCAGTAATTTATTTAATCGCCATCAATGCTTTCAAAACGGTGAAGGGAAACATCGTGAGGAAATTAGCATGTCCTAGAACTAAAAAATCATAAACATGTGATATCTACGAACCCGCACTGGGCCCGCGTGGTGGATTACAGCTCACTCTCATTAGCCAAAGTCAAAACATTTATTTCAAATAGGCACTTAAAAGGCACTTTTGAACGTCAACAATTACATTAAAATAAAATAGAATTGATTCTATTCGCCCCTTCCAAAATGTAGTTTCGTATGGAGAAGAATGGGCAAGATACGTGGAGTATCTTGCCCATTCTTCTCCATACGAAGCTAAAACGAAACTCTTTGAAAATGTTTTAAGTATAATACAATATTTAACATACATTTATATCTTATAAATCTATATGTATATATAAATAAAAAGAAATGTCCTGACTGACTGACTCATCAACGCCCAGCCCAAACCCTTGGACCGAGAAAACTGAAATTTTGCACAGAGGTTCCCTTTATAATGTAGACAAGTAATAAGGAAGGATATTTCGGAATTCAACACCTAAGGGAGTTAAATAGGAGATGAAAGTTCCGCGCGGGCGAAGCTGCTGGCAAAAGCTAGTTCATTATATAATTATGTGTGAAAACGATGCACCCAGAATAAAATCACCGTATCAAAATAGGTAAAAAGAATGAAAGTAAAGCGATTACAGATAAATTAATTTTATGATAGATACATGGTGCTGACATATTTACAAACATTGTAAAGTAAGTATACGATTTTCCTAGAATATTAACAAGTAATAAGTCAGTGTGTGAGTTAAAGTACTGAGTGTAAATCAATGTCATAAATATAATTAATTAAACAATTAATTTTTTGTCTAGACTCTAGATCGTCCTATGGAGCAGGACCAACATGTTTCCAAGCATTCTTATCTTGGATTAATCCTCTAATTTGTAATATGCTTGTTTACAAATTTAACTTTTAAAATGAGTTTTAAATTTCCTTTCATTTAATTGCAATATATCACAAGGTATTTTGTTATAACATTTAACATAGTACCCCATAAAAGATGTATGTCCTTAGGCTAATCTGAAAAATTGTTGATCTATTTTGTCTTTTTTTCTAGTATTTAAATTATGTCTATCACGTATTTTATTAAAAAGATGTCTTACATACATGATATTTTCATAAATGAATTGGCAAAGTACCGTCATAATATAAATCTTATTAAATAGTTCCCTGAGGGATTCGCGGCGACGTAGATTATAAATGGCTCTGACAGCAGTCTTTTGCAAAATAAAGATGGATTCAATGTCAGCAGCCCGACCCGACAGTAAAATTCCATACGAAATAATGCTATGGAAGTAGCTAAAATATCGCGCATCGACTTCAAATGACATTCATGGATGAAAGCCTTTCTAAGGCAACCGTATATCGTTGGTATAACGAATTCAAGCGCGGTAGACTAACTTTGAGGGATGAAGAAAGATGTGGTCGCCCTTTGACGACTGTTACGGAAGAAAACGTCCTAGCAGTGAAAATTTTAACCCATGACAATAGGTGTTACGTATCAAGAGATTCAGCACATACTGCAGGTTGGATAGGGAAGCCTTCACGAAATTCTACAGGTGTCTTCGCGTGAGGAGGATAGTTTCACGCTGGGTGCCGCACAACCTCATCGATGCTCAGAATGCATCCGTTCCACCCATACAATAATATTGCGCAAACAAAATATGGTTATTAGTTAGTGCGAAAAATACAGCTGTTTTTCACCAGTACTTGTGGTTTCCACACGAGAAATTATTGATATATACGACACTAAAAGTAATTTCTAATTCTGAAACTAACCTATGTTGTTTCAAAACCATCCATCAATCGGAGTGTAAGATACCTGGCAAACGAAAGTAATGAGTGAGTAGAAAAATAAAGAGAGCAATTCTTGAAAATATTTACCTACAACCAAATGACCGAATTTCATCGTACTCAATTGAATTAACAATTATTAATGTTAACCCTGACAGTGCCGACACATAAGAGTTTTTATAACATTGATACTGGAACATGAGTATGTAAGCGAATGTCGGATCGCAAAAACATTAGACCCTTATTGAACATAACTTTTTCCGATAAGGCTGCTTTTGAATTTATTACCTCCACACTGAAAACGCTCTAATTTATATCAGTCGTAACACAATCCTGCTGTATGCAATAAACGCGTGAACGTTTCCGACCTACATGCCCCCCCCCCCCCCGTCCCCTACGCCCCCCTCTCGCCACCACTCATTAAGGAGGTTTTATTCCCGTTGCCAGATGTTAATATTTCTGTTTATTTTACTTTCCCGTGTTTACGCGAGTTTTTAAAGGGTTAAAGTTGAGAGAAAAGGGGAAAGGGGAGGGGGTAAGGTATAGAGCGTTAATTAACGAGTTTTTTTTGTTTTGTTGCTCACGGGGTTGGAAATAAGAGCCGGCTGAACGACCCGTTTTCCATTCAGCCTTAACCTGATTGTGCATTCCGTTTTACGGGTTGCCGACTTTATAAATAAACCACGGGCGTACCGTTACGGCGTTGTTCAAGGTCCATTTTTTAATTACTGCTACAGGTTGTAAAGTGAGAGGATCGCAATAAAATTTGGCACTCTGTTATGTATTAGAGAATCGCAAATTAGATTTGTCAATATTTTATTAGCAACACCTGCGTGAATCATTGAGAGGGTCGTAAAGTACGAGTAACAAATGGGAAATCTGACTTACTAACTAAACAAACCCGTACAATAATAATATTCAGCCGCATAATAAACGCACAACAAACTCCTCAGCTCAACAAATAACTCAACATTAGCGGAGCGAGCTCAACAAATAATTTAATTCGTCTAATTATATTTACAACAACAAAAGTCCTGCCCACCAATCTTGTGTGTACAGCCCGGTGGCACACAGACAAACAGGCTGACGGCGGACGAAAAATATCTTTAATTAACACCTCCCCCTTAACTGAGGGGGAGCTCCCACGGTCACCGGCTTAAAGAAAGCCAGATATTCAAACAAGCAGTAAAGAAGCGACTTAACACGAAGTAGAAAGTTTTTCGGTATTTTTTCCTTTGGCAAAGTTATTTCAATTTGAAGTTGGCAACATTAGCGAGCAGTGCAATTAACTTGCTAATTAAATCTGTAATTCACTCTCTCGTTTACCCATTATGGATGGTGAGAGACGTGAGTGTCAGGCTTGTGCTAGTTTTAACGTTATTCTAGTTAATCAATAGTTTATCTTTTACTTTTAACAAGTTCCAAGTTAACGATCTGATGAAGTCCAACGTGGGAAATACAGTCACAGGAAAATCCACTGGGACTTTTTTGGAAGATTTTACAAAAACAGTTTATAAAGTCATGTTTTAAAATCATTTTCAAAGGGACTTCAAATTGTACTTCAAGAAAACGGTGCGCAAGGATTAATAGAATATCTAGAGTACGTGTGAAAAGGGTGGAAAAGGCTCGTTAGTTTCCACATTCACGGTTCATTAAAGTTGTATGAAGGTTTCAAACGGAGGAACAAGTTGAACCCTTTCGTTCGAACCTGGAGAGTTGAATGGTACTGGATATCGATCTGATAGCAGAGACTAAGGTACCTATAGGTACGTTGGCAGAGAGTGTACCAACCTACAAGTTTCAATAGCTCTCATAGACCGTACTGACTGTGGGTGAATGCATTCAGCCTGTTTACCTTTGAGCATCATGCTGGGATTGCAAATCTGCCCGATAGCTTGCAATTATGTAACTGTACGGAAAAGGTCTCTTCCTTGTGAATTTTCGAACCAATTTGTCAGGTTTTTACATCTGTTTCAGTATCATATTCATCGACCTCCGAACTACCAAGCCCACAAGGCCAGCGATAATTGATAGCAATCATAATTTGGTCGTTAAATAATCTTCAATAGATGTTCATTACTAAACAGTCGATAATTACAAGCTATAATTATTATAGAAAGCGTCGATTAACTCATGAATTTATAGTGCAATCTCCCCATAATTCTCCAAATTAACGCCTACGGTATAACGCGTCCAAAATCTTAATCAGCGTTTGACACTTGACACATTTGACAAAATAATATTACTTTTATCAACTAGATTGATTAGTGTTCCAAAGTGTCGCGTCACCATTCTAACTCCGGTTAGCTAAATTAATAGTGCTGGTAACGGTGACTGGTGTAGTAGCGTTAACTAATAGTTGGGCGTCATGGTGCCATCGACCCCGCTGTTAGTTTAAGTTCAGTGACAATGGCGGGTACACTTTTATGGCTGTACAGTTAACATAGTTTTCGGGTCTAATATAATATTAATCGTTTTTCCGACACAATAGACATTTCGAGGTGAATAGTAAATGGTAACGACGTCATTAAGTTACACGTGAATTTCATTTGTCGACTAGTTTATATTAGTTAAATATGGTGTGTCTTATGTTTCAGAGCTACTAACCATAATATCACTCCTCATCACAAACATACACACACTGCAACACATAAAATTATGACAGGTGTGGAAAAAAAAAAACAAGTTCATCGAATTTCCTCGTCGGTAGTGGTCGCATGCGCTAATTGGTGAGCATGAGCTCCTGGGTTCGATTCCAAGGTCGGGCAGTGTTATTGGGTTTTTCAATCTAGAATTTCTTAGTTGCAGCCCGGAATCTTGGTTTGTATCCCGTTGATGGCCATAGGCTGGCTCCCTATTACTTGGGACTTAAACATAACTGGCGAAATGTGGTTCTACAGGTGCACTTCTGGGGAACTGTTTCGTCATGTTCATCTTGTTCAGGGTGATGTTATGTTCACATTGTTCTTCTCAAATAAACATTTAAAAAAAAAACGAAAATTGACACATGTACATTTATTACGTAACCTCACAGATTTCTCAGAAAAAACCTCACAATCAGTCAACACAAAGTCGACGTGAATACCTGACGGAGCCGAGGGCCGCTCAGCCGGTCGGGCAACGAGAATGTATTGTCTGTTTGTCCCTAGGGCTACACTTGGGACCCATTGTACGATGGGCTGTTAAAGATATCAGTGCGGGAATATATTTTTTCTTTATAGGGAAAAATTTGAAAGGATCATGTAAAGAAGGTAAAAGTATCTGTTGACAAATTATGACTAAAGTGTGGCACTTACCTTTGTATCGTATTCATCTACGAGTAGGTATATTATCGCAAGATGATAAAGCAAAAGTAAGACAACTTTCGGAACCGCCGTTTTGAGTATACATATGTATACCGATGAGTTTGAGAATTTATAAAAGTTTTTACTATTGATTTTTTTACTCTCTAAGCTTATTATTACGGACACAGTTCCCGATGTGGTTATTACTCTAGCATATGGGTCCCACTTGTTGAAAATCAGCGTCAGGTGGATTGTGTTGTCATCTAACATTATGCTGAACTTTGGCGGTTTTGACATTATTCTTGTTTTTTTTTCCATAATGTTACCAATAAACGCATTTTTCTCCCTTTATTTCTTTCTTTTTTACGTAAACGTGTAGCGGCAATACAAAAATAAATACTTCACAAAAAATATTGAGAAACGCAAAAAGAAAAGTGGCGCCATCTACAATGCAACAGGCGAACTATCTATGCAATTCTACATCGCGCAATCAGAGTTTATCAGCATAGGTATGAGTGAACTTTACACCCTGTTCCTCATACCTCTAAATTTACAAAAGGCTTTCAGTATATGCTTAAACACAACCAACTTTTCTGCAGAAGTTTTAATTGTATTACTTTCGTTTAAAAATCATCAAAAAAAGTATAGATTTGTGAAAAAAACAACTAAAACCTTTGCAAAATCAAAGTAGAGCTTTTGCAACCAAAAAGATCAATCCAAATTTACAAACCATCACTACAATACCAAACAACCTCCTCAGCATATGAACCCAGTCGGCTCATAAGGAATCCTGTAGATTGTCGGCCTCATTGTTACTCTCTCCGGAAAACCGTCCGTGTGTGATTTGTGCCCCAACTATTACCGTCAAGGACTTGCTTCGATCCTTTTTATGTCAAATAATGACAAACTGACGCACAATGGCGGACAGGTATTTTGTTGGAGCGCCGCGGACCCTGTTGTGTGAGGGTAGTGCAAATAATTGGGGGTAAGTGGTGTGGCTTGAGCGAGATTTTCTTTGTATGAGCCGTTTTGTTGTTTGCTCGTCAATGTTTTGTGTGTCGATGTCGGTGGCATTCAGTGTGTCTTAAATCAATAGGTTGAAGAAAAAGTATTATACATCTGTAAGTAAATTATTATTATGATTTTACCTTGACTCTCGCGCTTGAAAATACCAATATAACTTAACAAAAAATTATGGTTCCAGTAACCTAGCAATCTTTTCTCTCAACTGGAATTTTCCTTGACTTAATACTTTGAGACTATTTATAAATAAGTAACTCTTTTCTCAGAATCGGCGTCTTCTATTAGCTCTAACTTAAAGTTCTCCGTAGTCTCGAACACTCGAAGCCCATCTAATACAATTCCTTATTTTTTAACGATTTATTTTACCGAGAAAGTCTGTTGAGAGTTTCTGTAAGAATGGTTATTAATTTTCAGCGTTAGTTCACTGCTCTCTAAGATTTATTCTTTCAGCATTTCTTGTTAAAATAAAGCCTAATTGCAAAGACACCTAATGTAATACATAGTCCAGCGTTAAGTGAAGCTTCGAGACGAGAATCAAGACGGAAAAAGGTGACTTTTATTCTTCATGAAATGAAGGGTGTTAAATTGTAGGTATTTAAATGGATATTCTAGAATAGAATTAATACATTTCGGTATGGTAAATTCAGTGATATAGCTTAAATAGTGAGGGAAGGTGACCCGAGTGTTACGATAGTAATAAGATAAATGCAATTTATTTTTGCACAAACATTCATTCAAATACAAGTTTCTATGTCATCATAACAGTAAATGTATTGTTTCATCCTGAGCCCCAAAAAAGCCAACAAGTCTTATTTATGTGTAGTGGGAGCATCACAAACACTATAACAATGCTTATCGTAAATCGTAATCATGCTTTATTCTCTTGTCCTACAACCACAGAGTAGATAGTAAGAACAGAAGAACATCTCGATGCAAGATAAATAGCTTGTGAATTGAAGGGGTGAGTGGAAAAAGGTGTTAACTAAAAAATAGTTCAAAATGAGGTACGGGTGTTGCAAAATATTAAATCATAAAATCAAGGTAGCTGAATGTCAGATAGCTGTGATCATAGTCGATTTATCATTACTTTTAAATGGTGATAAATCGACTGATGATGTTCATGTAAAAAAGTATTTTTTTGCAGTTTTGGCAGATAACGCCTTTGTCCAGTCACCCCTTCAATTATGATGGAAATACAATAGCTGAAAATTCCAAAACTGTTGTTCGAGCAATCTGCGACTTTTTTCATTTTACTTTTTTTCAAACGAGCCAAAAAGAGTTTGAATAATAATAGCAAGTGGCGTTCTATCGTTTCTGCTCACCCCCGTGGAAAGAAGTCGTGAATTTATGTGTCTGTTATGGAAAAGAGATCGTAGTTTATCGTGGTCTTCATTATTTGAGAGTGTAAAAGTCAACCGTTGAATGAGTTGATTTCATTCGTTTGACATGCTCTATGAAGTAGTGAAACTTTAAAACCAACTTACTGGTCAAAACTACTTTTATTTTCTAAGCCCTTAGAGCAGCAGAGGACAGTCGTGAGCTAATTACTGCTCTATTCTAAGTTGTGTTATGTAAGCCTTCTGTTTCGATTGTCCTCTGTCAGTGTTTTGTGCAAGTACTGAATAAGAAAATAGAGGGATGCGTCCCATTTTGGGGATGAAGGAAAACATGATTGATGTTAGTTTTAACAACTTCAGAAGACAGTCACGTTTATATGATAAGTTTTTATTGTTTTACAAGCGCCATTGCGAAATGCGTTTTATTTTGGATTATTTTCGCAAATATTAATCTCTAATCAACATAGCCCCAACAAAAACCGTAGCATTACAATTAACGATATATATATTCAGTATTTTGTATACAATTGCAAGAAATATTAAACGAACTACACATTTACTTCTTACCAGACAGTTCCAACAAAGTGGTGTCACTATGTTGGAACTGTAAATCGATAAAACGAATAATCTTGTACCAAATAATTATTGCACGTGAATGTAAATAAAATCGATAGTTTTGTTCAGGGTCAGTGAGTGAGTAAGTGTACATCAAAGCGCAACTCTCGTTGAGCGGACCTCGGCGGAGGGTCACTCTGCAGTCACATAAACGTCCATCCGTCCACCGTCTTTGCTTGTATTCGCTGAGGGAAACTTTTCCCATTAATAAACAAGTGGCGCAGTTTGATGTTGTGACGTTTGATGGGATTCTGCATCATTAAAACCCTCATAACTTTCAAACTGCCGAGTGCTTTAGTCGAACAACTTCCCCATAACTTATTTATTAGAATTCTACATAGAATTGATCAACATCGTCGGTATTCTGAGCAGAGGAGATTCCCGAGCGGTTCACTGACGCGGCAAATCGCCAGGCTCTTCCTCAGACGTCAGACGGTCGACCCTAGCGCCACCTAACGCCTTTATACTCACTTCGCCACAATTCCACGTTTACGATTTAATACTAAAATGATATCCTCAAAGTTAGAGTAGGTATAACGAATTTTGCCGATGTAATCAGTTAAGTTTTATTGTCCCCAGTTTGGTAGTATCCCGCAGTTGGGGCCGTGACGCACGGTCCGGGCTAGCCCCGGGCCCTAGGGCGCTAGGCCCCTGGTCGTCCCGTCCGTATCTGAAGGTCCGCGTCGCCAACTTTTTACGATTAGGTAAATTTTATCGAGTTTATTCATAGAGCGGGCCCTGCGCGCCCCACTAGCAAACGCTTTTCAATTTCAACAAGGATCGCCCTTTCTATCGGCGCGGTGAGGAAACTTTGGAGATAAAACAATTTTTGGCCGGTTGAGCATCAATTCCGCGTTTTATTGGCCATTTTAGAGCCGTGCTCGGCAAAATTTGAACATGAAACCCTTATCGCTCGAGTGTTTTGTCGTTACGACAAATAAAACCGATGAATATGAAAAGGCTGGATAATATTTTTATACGTTTATTTTTGTGGATATTCATGTATTATGTGATGACACGAAGGACACTCAGTGCGAACTGTCGCACACAATATATCACTGTAAATAATTATCTTCTACATAACAGTAGAATAGATTTACTGCGATAATGTAATGCTTACATATTGCTGATTTATTTATTCAGAAACACAACATTTTCCTTAGTGAATTATTTCTTTATACTACAACAAAAGGAAACCCGACATGAGCACGTAAGGAAAGAGAGGCGAATTGTCAAAAGACAGGAAAATCAATCAATAAAAAGCCACAGATGACGGCCTCACAAAAGCGACCCCTTGGGCTTTCTTCAAGAAAAAATATTGAAGAGAACAAAGGCTCTTCTACGATACGTCTGTAAAATCAACCTCGTAATTGATTACCCATCTGAGGATTTGAGGGTCATGATATTGGTGTGTTTACCAATAAGTATACATTCAATAGCTTATTATTTTTTTACATTTCATAGAGTTGGATGTAGTTTTCAGTCTTTTTGAGATGGTTCTGTCCCAAAGAGCACGGAGACACCTCGGCAGCCGCTGCTAGAGGCGGCAATGTCAATACTTTCCATACAAACCAAGCGAGTCATTGATTACTCGCATTACGACATTAATGATGTAAAGAAACTGACAGCTTTGAAGCCGATACGTAGTAGAAGTCGTTCACTCCACGCTCTTTCGACGCATTGTTTTAAAATAAATATGTGCTATGTATATTTGGTCTCTTTGGTCTGTCCCAAAGTAGATAATCGACAAATTACGAATACTTTGAATGACGTTATTTGCCTTATTCCTTAACATACCAGTAATCACGCTTCAGATTTTATACATAAAGTAAGTTTTCAGAATTAAAAAACAAGACTGTTGTACACTGACCTGGCGGCACTAGATGCGCCAGCAGCAGCAGGGCGAGGTGCGCGGCGTGGCGTGCGCGCATGTCGCTAGCGGGGCGGGCCCCGCGCGCCTCCCCTGCTCATGCCACGACCCTGCGCGCGCGCACACCCGCGCAAGACACTCGTGTTCACACTCGCACTCTCACTCGCGCACTACACTGAGACCGCACTTACTGTTGGTACCGTATTTCTGAAATGGAAAATAAAATTATTAGTGAAAATTAAAAAAATTAAATTGTAGCTTCATAAATTACACTGTATCTGTGTGACAATTGCCATTTACCATAAAACGCTGGCTGATAGGTACAAACACAATCATTAATTGGCCGCAAGTTCTTTAAATTACACAAATAAAACCAAGTGCCTTACAAGAAATGACGATGAGATGAATTCCTGTAGTTTCATTTCTTCAGTTCGTAAATCTTAACTTGGATTTTTGTGGTAATGCTTACTCCAACCTACTGAAATACGTGGCGCAAACAAAAACCGTGCGGATGAAAAATACTTAAAAAATAACAGCATTATCAGAAGCGTGCAGAAACGCAAGTCTCAAATATATATCTCGGTCAGGAGCCATTGAAGGCGATAAGGGTCCACTTGAATTGAATTGATTTGACTGATCATATCATAGACCTGCTACGGTTAATACTGGTTAATACCAAACCGGACCATATTGATTGCTCATTGAGTCCTCAATCACCAGTGAAATGATTCAATCCTATTATCGTCGTAAATTATAATACCAAACTCGATCTTTGCGTCATCCATAGAGAGATCAGAGGTTGCCTATTCCAATCACCCGAGCATTTCAAGTTGAACAATTAATAGTAGGTACCGTTTTGAACTAATATTATCTACATAGATAGTCACAATTATTAACCTAAAGTTCATATCCCAGGTCTTGTTTATCCTATGCCTATGTTATTAATCATTCCACATTTAAACCAACAAACCTGAGCGCAGAACATTTAACTGAAATAACAGCTGGCCCACGAAATACGTACGTATAACTTTGTGAAACAGTAATATGAACTGATTATTATTCACGGTGGACTTTTGCCAATCAACGGGTATTGTTATCAACTATCACAACTGTATACAGAGAAGTAATAATTTGAAGAATGCCTTCGTTATGGTTAATGTTTTTCGTTTCGGGGATATACTAGTGCATACGTATTGTGAACCATCACAGCTACTAGCGTTGAGGAGGTTCTCAATTTGGTTGCATTTTTTTTAATGTGTCTTACCTCAGAACTCCGATATTTATAAACCGATTTAAAAATAAAACTTCTTTTGTTCGAAAAAAACACCGCGAAACAGGTAGCCTAGCCTTGAATAATAAATAATTTACTTTGCTTACAGCTTCGTCGAACTAACTGACAGCTGTCATTGTATTCTTGAAATAACACAATAAGTGGAAAGTTCTACTCGTTATGAAAACGGTCTTGGACTAAAATACTAACTATCGGTGAAATATCTTAGTTTTTAAAGTTAAACTGGCTAGCAAAAACTACAATAAGGTGTACTGTAGGTACGCTTTCGAAATTGCTTATCACAAATCACAAATACCTTTATAAAATTTTAAAAACCTATTTGTTGTTTTTTGCTAGCTATATCTTTTGTCATGCGCATTTTAGAAGAACTCGTGCCGACACGAGAGAAAAAGAACAAAATACAAAACCGAACTTAAATAAATAAAACTATCATAAACCACAAAGTTTAAGTAAAGTTCGAAAGTATAGCGGCGATACAAACTGCGCGATCATAAAAGTGAGATGTGCAAGTTCGCCGATAAACTGGCCCTAATGGTGTAAACACTCCTTTACTGCTGATAAGACTGAATGATACCTACGTAGAAGAAACTTTCTTAGGTATCAGTAATAGGTGAAAATGTTACATTAGATAAATGGAGGTGTCGTATATTTAAAGTTTACTTTTATAGTCTGTGAATTAGGGTGAGTTCAAAGTCCTTATGATAACTACCTCGTAAACGATCCGTTTTTTTCCTATAAAATGCGTTTACCCTGCCTTATTAACATAGCTAATTATGTACGTAGTTATTAGTATAAATAGCTAAAATACCTATACTTCTTATACCACCTGATCATGCTCTTGACCACCATCTTCAATGGAGCCTTGAGCAATATCATCTTCCCCCAAGCTTGGAAGCAAGCCACGGTCATTGGCATTCCAAAACCCGGCAAACCCAAAACGGAGCCCGCGAGCTACCGGCCCATCAGTTTACTGGACAGCCTCGGAAATGAATGGCCTGATACCCAACGAGCAGTTTGGCTTCCGAACCCAGCACAGTTGCGTACAACAGGGACACCGGATCGTAGAGCATATAAGCGTTGGTCTCCAACACAACTATGCGACCGGTGCAGTATTTTTCGACATAGCGAAAGCCTTCGACAAGGTCTGGCACAACGGCTTGATTTACAAGCTGTACAAACTCGGCGTGCCGGACCGACCCGTACTCATCTTACGAGACTTTCGCTATCGCATCGAAGGGGCTCTCTCATCCCCCCACCCGATTCGCGCCGGCGTCCATCAGGGCGCCGTGCTGTCCCCTCTCATCTTTACGCTGTTCACCAGCGATATCCCCAAGAGTAGTAAGGCACAGTTGGCTCTGTTCGCAGACGACACAGCCATCTACCACTCTGGGCGTAGTTCCAAAGCGATAGCCAAATCCCTCCAGACCGCAGTCAACGTACTTGGCGCGTGGTTTAGGAAATGGCGAATCGAATTAAATCCGGACAAAAGTCAGGCGGTTCTCTTTTCGAAACCGCGAATTAACCCTGACCCCCCCCCCCCCCCCGGCCCATCTCCATATTCGGCAAGCCGATCCCTTGGGAAAAGCAAGCCAAATACCTTGGAGTGATTCTAGATCAGCACCTCTCCTTCTCTGAGCATATCAGGAAGGTGCGCTCACGCGCCGCCTTCGCTCTAGGAAGGTTGCACTCTGTTCTGAACGCACGTAGCAAATTGTCACTCAAGTGTAAATTGCGTATTTACACGGCGTGCATAAGGCCCATCATGACGTATGCATGTGCAGTCTTTGCACACACGCACCCCCGACACATCCATAGGATGCAGACCCTCCAAAACCGTTTCCTTCGCCAAGCCACAGGCTCCCCATGGTTCGTTCAGAACGAGATCCTCCATCTCGATCTGAAAATGCCCACTATTGCTCAATTTCTGAAACGCAACTCGAAGCGTTTCTTCGATAAAGCCGAGTAACATCGCAATCCCTTGATTGTGAAGGCCGCTAGTTATGTCCCCAGTAGAATCAGTAGTATTCGCCGGCCGAAACATGTCCTCTCCGACCCAGATGACCCCATCACTGTTCTCCAAGAAAAGAATAGGGCCACCAGTACATTACACAAATACAAACGACGACCGTACCGACCTCGCCGCCGAGGTCCTCCCGCCCCGCGAAGACTCCCGAGCAGCGATCAGACCCCCGACCGTCCCTTGCTCGCTGATGCGCCAGCCCGCGCCGCAGCTGAGCCAGTAGCTTTAAATTCCCTGTCTAATAATCATGAAAATACCTTGATCCAGCCTGTCCCCAGTAGTACTAGCTGCCCCCCCCTCGCCAGCGACTCCCTGAGCCGAGGTTCGTACCCCACAGGGGGTGCCCTCAGTGCGCAGTCGCTTTAGGATTAAGTAGGTTTTACGCCCTGGCTGGAGGCTTTTAGAGTTCTAAAAACCTTCACAGGAAAGTCCGGTTGAGCAGTCACGGCCTCTCAAAGTCAACTGCGAGATGCCATCATCAAAAAAAAAAACTTATAAAAAGCAAAAGTAGTAACTGTATGTATTTGAGGATCGTGGCTGGTAGGCGTTCTGTGTCACCCCCATAGAATGATGGAAAAATCCTTATCCTTACCTACTTATTATCGATGATAAAAATTATAATTTATATCTAAAAACATACGTACATCTACTCACACCAAGTTTAAGTATGAATGTAGATACTTAGATAGAAATTAGAATTTAAAACATAGATAATACGTATAAAGTTTCCTTTTAAAATAAAAATCAAATAAATAAAACACTTATAATAAGGAATCCCGTTGCACGGTTTCACTTTCTCGTTTCCTTACAATAAGAAACTTGATAGTTACTTTGTGAAAAAGAGTAGATCTATGGTATAATCTGCCGCTACACGCATTTTTCTTAAAATGTTGCTCACCTAGTACCTACCTTTGTACACTTTAATATAAACAAAAAAGTGACTGTGACAACGTTGCACATTTCCAGACCCCACGTTTTGCCCATCCCTTGCGAGCTGGCAAAATAGCGCCAAAATGCTGTTACAGAGTAGCCGAGAACAGTAGGCCCACTACACGCATAATAAAACGCCGCAGATTGACACCATCTAAAACAAAAGCGAGTGCAAACTGCGACGGCAGTCGTCTGAAACAGTTCAATTTTAGTTTTTAAAGCTCGCAACAATTTCGATTGGTTTTGGCAGCGTTGCTCGAGGTTCTAGGCACCTACTGGTGCAGTTAAGAATCGTCAGGTTGCTACAATGTTTATTTTTTGTGATATTTGCACAGTTTCAGTTGTATTTCTGTCCAATTTGAATGACAAGCACAAATCGATTTAATTACACCATTCTGATGCAATAATTATTTCTTCTAGCGTGAACATCACTCAAAACATCACATCGACACATTTACCGTGTCAAAATCGACTTTAAATGAAACTGTACCATGCACAGGAGCCAAACAAGAATCACGCCAAATGGATAAGAATGGTTGATTAAGAATACGTTACTTAAACGTTGCTTAAATCTCTAGGGACTTAAATTATTAAAAAGTGGTTGATCTTCTGTATTTTACATACTGTGTTATAGGGTTCTGCTATAAGGAAGCCATGTGTATAAATTGCAGCCTCCCAATGATGATAGGTTACCGAGTTTTTGCCTAC
Organism: Polymixis flavicincta; assembly: GCA_949987655.1. NCBI lineage: Eukaryota > Metazoa > Arthropoda > Insecta > Lepidoptera > Noctuidae > Polymixis > Polymixis flavicincta. The sequence continues at coordinate 28,670,239 of OX465173.1, read as the reverse complement.
CTACTACGTAATAAGCTTTTTCCTTAACTCAAACATTTTCTGAGAAAAGGTAAGCAGTTTATAGATAAATCAGTTTTGTAGGTAAATCGAGTGTGTTCGAAAGGAGGTCTCTATTAGCTAGATTACGGTACAACCTTTTTCTTTCAACGAAAACATAGTTTGTGCGTATACCGAGATGTGGAACTTTCATGGGAATAGTAACAGAAGTTTCTTTCTTTTTTACATGGTTTGCCGATAGTGCTATTACGTAGTATAATATTTATATTTTCATCTTTAGCAAATTAATGAATGGCACGAACGATGTCAGAGCTTTGGAAAGATAGACAACATCTAGTCACACATCCCAGTAGACCTTAATTTTCTTTACTCCGTCACCCGACATTGGAATCTCCGTTAAAAGTGTTCGTTTTTCGAAGCCGGGGGTACATTCACGCGGCCACTAAATTCACACCGTGGCGACGGGTCATGGCGCGGAGCCTGCCAGTGCGGCCAGTGGCGGCTGACGTCAGGCGTTGAAATAACCATATTGATCCCGACTAGCGAATGTCCGAAGTGTAAAGTGTGGAACATGTGGATAGTATGGAGTTTATAGCGGTAGTTACAGCGCTCATAGCAGATTAGAAGTTATGAGAGTGGACTTTAGATCAAAAAAGTGACGTAAGATTGTATTGCAAGAAAAGACCCTAAGCAGTAACGGTATTTAAGAACGGTTACACCAATTTTCTGGCTGGATAATATTGTCTCTATAACTTTAGCCGAAACGAGACAAGACGTCGATATGTCAAGGAAGAATTGTACTATTTACTGCTACAAGGATCACTGCCTCAGAAACAAGCCTATCTCTAATTATCGGGCACAATGCCAAGGTCAACAAGACGTTCATTTCAGGAAAAACACTGATAAGGTCTGACACAACAACCTCTAACACAACATGTAACGAATTCAAACAAATAAGAAAACACAGTCCCTCCAAAAATACAAGTCAAAAAAGTATTAATATCCTCCTCGCGGGCCAGTTTATCCCAAAACAAAAACAACAAAAAATGAGATTACTATGAAACTATAAAAGATGCAGAAACTTCGTCAAGTGAGCTCCCAAACTATGACCCAATAAAGTTCGCGAGAAAACTCCCGAACTACACACTATAGCTACATACAGCAGTAACGAACATGTTCGCCATGAGGGAACTTTTAGCTTCCAACACAACTCAAGTATTAGCGGGATCAATGGATGTGTGTAATAGCTGAGATTATAAGAGTTCCGATTTGTAAAGATTGTTAGTGTGTTTAGATCCTTACAAATTAAGTTCACCGAAGGGGGCGTCCATGTAATTTAAATACATTAGTACCTACATAAAATACATTCATCGCTGCGCTGCTGTGTCATCATCATCATTTCAGCCAAAAGACGTCCACTGCTTGACATAGGCCTCCCCCAAGCTCCTCATTCATCCAAGTCATTTTTGAGGGGTTTTGCCATAATCGCCACGCTTGGTGCCGTTGGCGATCGCAGTATGGTGGTAAAATGCATAGAGAACGCTGCTGCCCATTCTCTAGTAAGTCCCTTAGTCCCCTTCTACGACACCCACGGGAAGAAATGAGATGGTGCTATTCTTTTACGCCCGGCGACACATACGGGACGCGTTGCTGTGTACAGTTTAAAAATGTTATAGCCTTATACATTATTCCAGACACTACGTGACCCTGTTTTATAGTTCTCAATAAACGAAATACGCAAACTAAACGCAAAGACAATTCCCATATTTATGTGTATTTACGAGCAGACATAACCGCACGGCATAAACTTAAAATATTTGAATTGTACGATGTTGTACGTTAGAAATAAAAACGCTCGTTTTGCCACAGTGCGGAATGTTGCAGCGGGACACATTCAAGTCGTCCTTGACATGACGTATAGTGTTTATCGCTACTGTGTGCGCTCGCGATTTCTTTCATCTTGTCCTATCTTGATTCAAAGTCCATAGAGATGGGGTTTCAGTAAGTTAATTAATTTTGTGGAGGCGTTACATTGATAAAATAAACTTATAATCTTTATGTTTTATAAATTAAACAAAGACGTTTAATCACACGTCGTCAAAATAAAACAAATGAAAAATACCGTATCTCATGGGGATAATTAGTAAAGCTAATAATAATTACTGAATATAAAAATTCTCAAAACATATTTTCCACGAAATGTGTATTCATGTCAAACTTTATGAAAAATGCCAGCAAAAACACTACATTAATGACTTTACTAATTACAAACTAAAATGTTCGGCGCCATTTCAACAAAAAGTACCTTTAACGTAAAATCACTAGGTGAAAATAAAATTCAAGGAGAAAACGATTTTGCTGCTTAATTACTATTCATCAAGTAAAACATTGATTTACGAAAATAAATATTCTGATTTACTCTTTAAAAACTCTGCAATTAAAAATAAAAAGGTTAATCGTTAATTCTTTAAGATTTCATAGAGGTTTTTTGATACTCTCATTAATTAACGGCTTCTATTAAAAAGGGCTACTAAAGATTCAAACAAAACAAATGAAAACCGCACGGCACGCATTACATTCCAAGTGTTTTTGTTAACGAGGGAGTTTAACATGTCCTTTAAAGTTTAACACTTGAATGGCGTTAATAGTCATGAACGATGCATCAGTAACAGCAAACTCCAGTTCTGGAACGCATTACCAACGGGCCATTACTTTATTCACAATTTATAGCACGTTTTAAACATGGTGTAAATTCAACGCTCACAACACAGTCGAGTCACTGTGAGAGTTGCACTGTGTCCATCGGCACACACGGCGCACTCCCATTTGTTCCTCCCTTTCATCCTCCAAACGACGCTTTGATTAAACAATTTCGTTGCGCACCAAAATAAAGTTTTTAATCTTTCGATGTGGCGGATGTGACGTCAGAGAATCGAGGCCAAACAAAGACTCGAGAGTCGGATGTGGTGGTTTTTTTTTAATTTCTGTGCTCTGCGTGTCGAAGGATTGGATGTGGGTGGCATACCTTATTGTATGTACTTACCCACGGGTATGAGAAATACCTATGTTTGTTTGCTGTTTCGAAACGCAGGGAATGGCGTTTGGAAACAAAGTTTTGGGCACCAACAGTGCGTTACTCATGTAGTACAGATTACAATATTTTTGTTTCAAAACGAAAACTCTATAAAATTGTGTCAACATGAATTGCATTAAAATGCCAGCGAAAAGCCGTTAACCAATTAATGCAGGCGTCCGTACGAACTTCGCGGAATACTTCCAGACTAAACTAATAAATGTAAGGTGCCAACTCGGAGGCACAAGTAAAGTTTGATAAAAACCAGGTGTCGCCTAGTTAGCAGGTAACGATTTTTTACAAAGTTTCTGATCGTGGATGTTCCATCCTATTAACAATTTTGTTTCCATGATTTATCGCATGGATAATGAGATTGGCACACGGATCGGCAGCATCGTCACTAATAAATGTGGGGCGGTAGAGTTTCTTGTAAAATTCTCAAATCAGATGTCTTTATGGTTAGGTTAGTAAAGATCCTAATACTTAGTTGATGTGGTTAGATAGATAATCAGCTACACCAAGAAGATTATTGATGCGCTGCAATATGCGGGCAGTATTTTTTAATGTAATATTTCTATCATGTGCTTGACAAGGAAACATCCTTAAAAATAAATTGTTCTCATTATGCCGAATAGAGTCACGTTTGTTTACTTATTTTTTCTGTGTCCAAAATAAACAGTTCAATAATATCCAGTATTAGGTACTTATGTCAGCACTAACACAGCGTCATTATGATACAATTCAATAAAAAAGTCATAAAACATTTTCGCCAGCACCTCATTAGTTTCCCAAATTGCCGGGGTTAGTACTTTTTCAAAACAACATTAACGTCAAAATAAAAGTACTTACTTGAAAGAAAAGTACATCGAGTAAAGTTCAATAACACATCGATACAACGTGGTCTCTGGAAATATATTAGAATCCTGCGTTTTATGACCTCAATTTTTCTTTTATTACCTGTGCATACAACTTTGCTCTCACAAAGGCGCCTCTTACAGCCCTTACAGGCCCATTACGGTACCTATAAAGTCCCCATCGCCGCACACAACTCATGGGGGCTTTTTGGCCCCCAAAACTTTCGGAGTTCTAATGGACATCGATGTCTTTGGATGAAGTGATGCTGAGCATAGCGGTGGGAAGTTGCGAGTTGAGTAGAATCGATTGTTTTTTGAATTCTTGCGACAAGGTGCAAGTTTCCGCAACCTGGTGCGGCCATGTGCGTATACTCATGTTTTGAACACATAAAAAAAATCTTATCTTATATTCTCCGGTGATTGGTAATTCCTTGAAATGGGTCACAGGTACTTGAGCTATTAAAATTAATCGATAACTAGAATTCTAAAATAACATCAAAATCGTCTTTGAGATGCGCCGACTGCCCGGGACGTTAAAACTTTAATTTTAAGACGTGGTTAAAAACGTTTTTTTTAATCTTAGTTCGTATCATATCACCTTTAATTTATTTTCAAATTTGAAATAGTGTTCCATTCCTCTTTAACATGTACCTAATTATTTCATTTGTGAGTTTCCATGTTTGACATCCATAAGTTAAAAATATACACTAAATTACGAAAATCCCATACAAATCGATCCATAGTTTTTGAGAAAATCGCGGACATACAAACATACATACATAATGAGTCGAATACAGAGCCTCCTTTTTTGAACTCGGTTAAAAATACTATCTACCAGCTAACTTTCGCTATGGAACTAGTGCATATGTTCATACTTCAAGGCCCAGCGGGTTAGGCTGCGGATTGTCTCAGTGAATTAGTGATTTTGATAAACTAGATTTTAACTGCTACATGTTCTTTCATCGACATATTGTATTGTATTATAGGTATGTAGTAACAAATATCAATAACATTATTGGTTATTTATAGTAGCGACTGCCAGATAAAATAAAACAATCAAAGTTGAATGAATAAATTAAAAATAGTTTGCATAAAGCACACTGAAAATTCATTAATTGACAAATCGCCACTGAAATCGTCTCGTTAATCGAATACATTCGATTTGGCATGCACCCGGAATCGATTCGTAGAATTTATTGCGGCTGCCCTGACCCGAACCCTGAAATTGTGCCCAAGACGATAATTTTTAAAAGTTTCTCCCCCCTCTTTTGTGGCGTCGATCGCATCACAAAATCGTTTTACGCACACAACGGGCAATGAATCTTTGTCCAAGTTCGGCACACGATAGAAAAACTTGTTCCGTTATAGCACTCATAGCGATAATGATTGATCATCGGATGTCAACGACTTTAATAACTGAGTAAAACAACCTAAAATTAAACCTAGAACTGAAAATGACAAGAAAACCTCGTGATATTACTCGAGCCTTGATTCCAGTGGAGATAAGGGTGTTTACGTCACAAAATAAAAGCCTCCAGAATAAAATTGGCGTCCGTAAAACCAAGGACAGTGAGCTTTTAAAGCCGGGCTCTAGATCTTTTCAGGTCTTGTATTTTTGCTTATGAGCGTATCCGTGGCTAAGTATCAATATAATTTAATTAACTTTCCTGAATCCGTGATATCTATTTTTATTGAATTACAGGATACCTGCGTTCGAAGATTAATAAAGATTCGCAAAGTTAATACCTTTAAGTCCGGGTTCCTTTAGGGTCGTGTCGTAAAACAAAATCTTTTATATTTACAGGGTGCTGTCACTGAAATACAAATTAATTAGAGAACTAGTAAAAAAAGCAGTTGGTCAAAATGTGTCACTTAGGAGGTCTTTTTAGGTAACTGTTAAACTACGTGCACCTGAAAATCTTTCCGTTGCTAGTGACTTCCAAATCATAATTATATACCTGTCATACTCAGCATTTTCCACATTATCAAGAATAGGTAAATGACGTAATATTCCACCTATTCCCCTAATAACGAGTCTTGGCATCTAATTTGAACTCCTCACCCGGAAAAGTCAATTTCCACTTGTACCTCGATCATGAGGCGGTAGGTACCTCATAAAGTCGCGTACAGGAAGACGCGCCAATAAAAACGTTCCTTTATAATGCGATGTCACTCCTCAATATAGGACTCAATCAGGGAGGGATCGAGGGTGAACCTCCTTGTATTTTAATTGTGTCGGAAGATAAATTCATTAATGTGTGGCGTTGTTTCTAGTTTTGGTGTTCAACAAAATGTTTAATATTTTTTTGTTAAACGGAACCATGGTGAATTTATTATCCATTTTAAATTACAGGATTAATAAAATAATAAAATAAATTACATTAACTCTGTAGCTTTACTTCACCTTTCCAATCATCGAGGAATGGACAAACAAAGGCACTGGCGTATTAACGACATAGCCAAAATTCGAAATTTCTGATTTAATAATAATCTCATTAAAAGTACTGGTTGATTACTCAGTTACAGTAAATTAAACGTTAATGTAACAGCTTTTGAATATTTATTTCACGCCAAGTAATCTAGATGTGGTAATCCTACATTCCTGTCAATCAGAAAGTCACGAACGTTTCGAAAGCCTAAACATACACCGATCGATCTACTTCTACACGAAGGATTTCATATAAACGTACCGTACAACCACGGGGTCTTAACTACACCGTAACCACAGCTTATAAACCACACCGTAAGTCTATACGTTTACGTTTGCTAACGGAAACGCAAACCACGGGATAACTTCCGTTACTTAGTCTTGATTCAACATTAAAATAGTTAATAGTTACATGTGTAAGATATTAATGTTGCGTTTGGTAGCATTTGTAGCCGGATATTGTATTCCAAGCTGTATAGTGAATTGGGGATTTGTAGTCACGTGCACTGTTTATTGCTTTCTAAACGATTACCTCATACCTCGTTTACACAATCGCGCGAGCGGCGAGACGAGCCGCGAGCCGAACCACGAGACGCGTGTGTGATCGGTGCGCTCGTGGCTCGCCTCGCAGCTCGTCTCGCCGCTCGCAGCGCTCGCGTCGGAAGCGGTTTTTGGGCACGAGTCAAAGCGGCTCGCGGGGGAAGCGCGCGGGGTGTAGTCGATAGTTCGAAAACAACTGAACGCGCCGCGAGAGTGTAAACATACATTGATTATCTCGACCTGTGGCCGAGACAGGAGACGAGCCGCGAGGCGAGAGTGTAAACGAGTCATTAAATATCAGTAGGATATGAAGTTATAACTTGCTAGCGGCTTTGTCCGCGTGGTTGTGGAAAATTATTCCACGGGAACGTACCGAACGTACGTATTGGAATAAAAAGTATCTTATGTGTTATTCCAATATCTGTGTGCCAAATTTCATCCAAATATGTTCAGCCGATTTTGCATGATTGAGTAACAAACATCTAAACATAGAAACTTTCACATTTATTCTGTCTATACTATATTTAATATTTTTATTTTATACGATAATATTTAATTTATACCAAGAGCAGTGGTGGCCAAGTGGTAACGGCCGCGACTTACGAGTTGTAGGTCGTGAGTTCGAACCCAGACAGGCGCTTTACTTTGTGTAAATTATTTCATCACCACTGCTCTCAAAACGGTGAAGGAAAACATCGTGAGGAAACCGGCATGTCCTAGAACCAAAAATTCTAAGTCATGTGACATCTACCAACCCGCACTGAGCCTGCGTGGTGGATTACGGCCCAATCCCTCTCACCGAGAGGAGGCCTGTGGCCCAGCAGTGGGAACATTATAGGCTGATGATGATGATGATGACTTAAGAGTTTGTTTTCTTTGTTCGCGCTAATCTCAGGAACTACTGGTCTGATTTGAAAAAATATTTTAGAGCTGGATAGCCCATCTATCGAGGAAGGCTATAGGCTGTATAACATCACGCTAGGGCCCTTAGGAGCCGAGCAAAAAGAAAAAAGTAACAAGTACTCGCACGGCCAGGCGATTCGATGCGACGGGGTGGGTCGGGGAGCAAGACATTTGACGCAGACGAAGTTGCGGGCAGAAGCTATTAATATTATAAAGCTGAATCTGATATCTGTATTGTTATCATGTTTTTTTTTAATGTTATTTCAACTTTTTATATGCACGTGTTTCTGTGACACATAAATCCATTTTTCTTTCCTTCTAAATCATCACCAATTTTTATTTTAAACTAGACTTACCTTCCCGTAAACTTCTTACACCTTCACACAACAAAAGTTAAGCCCCTCTTCCACGCTGCTAAGCTAATAACTCTGAACGTTAAATCAGCTTTTACGACAAAATTTAACATAAACACTAAAGCATTTTAATTATGGGGGCCAGAGTTTGAGGAAAGTACCGTCTATTCGGCGGTATCTTGATCCAGTGACAAAGATAACGGCCTGAAAGGGGATGCTGCTAAACATTCAACTCGGCTCACTTTACTTTGTGTGCCATTTGAATTTATTTTGGAGTTTACGATGTCACTGGCTCTTTATGCTGTCCTAGTATGTAAGAGGAAAGGTCATCCTAGCCTCTTCGTAGCCTTTGGTTGGGATCGGCTTCCAGTGTAACCGGATGCAGCTGAATACCAATATTTTACATAGATCGACTGCCTATCTGACCTCCACAACCCGGTACCCGGGTAATACGATACCCCTTGGTAAGACTGCATGTCAGGCTTTCGGGCTTCTTCAGACCCGTAACGACTGTCAAAGATCCACAAATGACAGCCAAGAACAACGGCTTAACGTGCTTTCCGAGGCACGGAGGGGTCTTGTTATGTAAAGATGTTCACCCATCCACGGACCAACTGCACCAAGTGTAGCTTAACCTGATCGATCGATCTGTGCGGCTGTTATTACTAAACTTGTAGTTTAGCCCCTCCCTCGTTCAAGGAAAGGTTGTGCTGTCTAAAGCAGGTATACAGGGTAAGTTTTTATCCAGTGCGCAAATTGTAACCATGAATTCAGCATATCATTCTAGAACCCCTAGCACAGAAATTTTTCGCCGGTTGTGCAAAAAAAATGCTGTTTCATAGAAAAGTGCAATACCTACGCGGTCAAAATGTATGTAACAGCTGATTTCTTTTTGTGTACCAGGCGAAAAATTTCTGCGCTAGGGGGTCTAGAATGATATGCTGAATTCACGGTTACAATTTGCGCACTGGATAAAAACTTTTCCTATTTAACTAAATATTTCTTTTATTTTTTTGGTTTTTAAGCACCACTAGGGTAGGTAAGCCTAAAACGGGTAGCCCGCCTAAAACGGGTATGCATTTTAAATCGCGCGCCGTTAGTGCTATTGAGAATGTTTGCGTGCAGGGCGCGGCGCCAGCCGCTCGCCAATCACAGGCAGTCGGTACGCTTCTCTAACCGACACGAGTTCACGGTAAGACTAGAACAAAGTTATTTGCTATTTCCACAAAAAAATATTGAGTTACGTTACTTTTGAATACTCGAAAATGGTTGACAATATTTTCTTATTTGTTTTTTTTATTATTGTGCAATAAATAGACGTTTTATTTGTGCAATAGGTTGGCGTTTATTATTTCGGTTTTAAAGTTTTGAGTCCATTAAAAAAAATACATGCTTGTGGGCAAAAAGGGTAGGGGTAAACCAGGTACCCGTTTTGGCCATACCCAATTTGCCCATAATTATACTGAGTGTTTATTCGTTCTTTTACTTTTTCAAATGCGTCGTGGGATGAGGGAGTTATGAAGCTTGCAATAGAACTAGCTCTCAAAACTTCCGTCAATGGTGCAGCCAAAAAATATGGCATCAACCTTTAGACATTACAGAGACATGTAAAGAAAGGTTGACCAAAACAAAACTAGGAAGATTCACAACAATTTTACAGCAGCTCAAGAATTAGAGCTAGATGAGTATCTATTTCATATGGATAATCTGATTTTTGGACTGCCGAAAACAGAATTCTTGAAACTAGTGTACCAATATGCTGAGAGAAACAATATTACACACCCTTTTAAAAACGAAGCCGCAGGTGAAGATTGATACGCTCTGGCTTTAAGATGCGTCGTTCGGAAGTTAGTCTGCGCCGTCCAGCCGTCCCAACCCACTTTGCCCAAAACCTGCTTTAGGCCCCCCTACGGGTAAAACTGGTAATTCTAATGGTAAAGTTTCTTGTTATTTTTGTATTTTTAATGTATAAAACTATTAAATATCTTATTTATGTTTAAGTCCTTGATAACAAAACATTTCAAAAATACAAATAAAAGTTATATTTGTATTAAAACATTTTTTTTTCATCGTCAACCTTAGTTTACCCGTTTTGGACTACCCTCCTTTATAGAAAACTACTATTTCCTGAAATACGGATCAAAGTATCAAAGTGGCTCCTACACAAAACACAGTAGGTTGGTATAGATTTAAATAATTGTAGATCCCTAGACTGGTATCGTACTTCTGTAAGTTGTTGCAGAATGAATTCGTTTATCGTGAGTGCATATAGCATAGTACTAACTTCTGCACTGTTTAAGTATGCATGAGATAAATATCCATTTATAATAACAAAAAGACCGATATCAAAGCAAAAATAAATACATTTACAAAACATCTAACCCTCTTATCGAGATTATGTCAACAAATCAAAAATACAATTTAACTCTTCAAATTTATATAATGGTGTATTCAAATTCTAACCAAAACGAAAAAAAAAATCACATTATACAGTATAAACAAGTCTAGAGACGATATCGTAATAACAAATTCATCACTCATTTTTAAAAAAAAACTTTTGAGATGTGCGCATAAAAAAAAAAGGATTTTTACAATTTGTATTTATTTTTCTACAATAATAAATGTTAAAGCAGTGCGACAGTTTTATATAAGACTAGCAGCGCTCCGCAGTTTCACCCGCGTAGTTCCCGTTCCCGTGGGAATACGGGAATAAAATATAGCCTGTCACCCGGGGATAGTGTAGCTTCCTAACAGTGAAAGAATTTTTCAAATCGGTTCAGAAGTTTCGGAGCCTATTCAATGCAAACAAACAATTAATCAAATCTTTGCTCTTTTTAATATTAGATTATAGTATAGATAATAATAGTATAGAAGAAGACTAGCTTCCGCTCGCGGCTTCAAGTCAGATATTATCCCGCGGGAACATACTACCGGGATAAAAAGTATCCAATGTGTTAATCTAGCTAGGTTATAATCTATCTGTGTGCCAAATTTCATCCACATTCATTTAGTAGTTATTGCGTGAAAGAGTAACAAACATCCATACATACAAACTTTCGTTTTTAGAATATTAGTAAGGATGTAACAGGACCTGAAAGTAGTTTGGTCCTAAATGACTACTGAAACGATTTCAGTAACTTGTAATATGGGTTTAAGCCAATTGAGCCAAAGAAAATACAATCTTATTTCGAGAAAATAAGACTTAATTTGAAATACATAAAGTAATGCAAGGGATTTTTTTTTTGGGTGGGAAATCATGAAATGACTTCTCCCGCTCTGGGTAGAGAGCAGGAGGGCGTGTCAGACTTTTACTGACTAAAACCCACCCGTGTTCCCTCAGTTGCCTGTATGCCAGGGGCGACGGTGTCTCTTTCGATCAACCCGCATCCCTGGCTGGCATCGGCCCTTGCGGACCCCACCAGTCGGCGCTGACATCTCCGACGGCGCGCGTGTAACACAACGCGCCGTCCCGCATACCACTTTTCGGCCGCAGGTGATAGGGAGAGCGGCCAACGCTGTACCGACACTCCTCTTCCCCTGCAGCCCCACCGGATCTGCCATCAAACAGTGGCGGCCCCGTCCAGGTCACGGAAGGGAAGAGCGCTGCTCTGAAGCACCGGCACTCCTCCTCTGCCGCAGCCCGTAGTCCTCAGCCGCGATGCCTCCCAATCGACATCGCGCCCATCTCAGTTTCGGTGCACCTCACCGCAACCTACTTTTTGGCCGCTACGTCATCGGCTTGAAGGCAAAAGCCCTAACGAGCGGCCCCATCTTTGGTTTCCTCTTCGCTTCACCGTGGGTGGGAGACCACGGTTACTGAGCCCCCCGCAACGACAATACGGGAATCCACTCGGGGGGGACGTGCTTATAGGTACGGTATTTATTTCGTTCGAGTTATGATTACTTATTGACAACAGTTAACATGCACACCAGGGTTAAATAGATCAAAGCAGATACTACGCCTAGTAGTTATAACTAGGTGTGGACTACGATAATGTGTCTAAATTTGTCTCGGTTTTAGCACGTGGCTGAAATATCTACTCAATTTTTCAAAAAAAATCCGAGCGCAGTCACGCCTCGTCGCTAGGGCTCGATAAAAATATGCGCGAACAAGAAAACGTTATTAAACAAATTGCTGTGAACAGAAATAAATTAGTCGCAGAACCGAGGAGACGTATTTGTTTGAAGTTTTTATAGTAAAATACATGGCACGGCTAATAACTTGTGACTAATGGTTCGCTTTCGAAATGCCTCTAGAACGTGTCTACACTAGTCAAAATCAATGTTTCATTATTTTTAATATTGTAAACAGAAATTGATTATTTCAAGTAAACAAGGTTTTTGTTGAAACGAGGCACGTAGTGTACGGGAGTGTACCTACTCATGAAAATGAACAACTTCTAGTATGGGATTAACTCTGAAATATGAAACGTAAAAATTCGCTGCATCATACATTTTGATCCTGTAGGTAGGTAGTTTTGTAGTCGTAGAAACTTAAACCTATAGGAACGGGATGTAAGGATGTGAACCATACATTTTTCATTCGTCAATCATGCCTATTTGAAATGCAGTTCTAACCTAGAAAAAGTATACATTAATTTATTTATTTTATTTTTTTGTGAATCCGTAATTTTCAGGCACTATGACTATTTATTTAGGTAGAAGGCATCACTTATGTATTTTGTATCGCATAATGGCGTTATAAGAAATAATTAATTTTGTAAAGAAAGTACCTACGTATTTTACGTTTAATTAACATGTCCATAGATACACAGACTCAGCTGTAGACCCAACAGTGACACAGTGAGTAAGGGTAGAGGATAATGAATTCTAGCGGCTGCGGACGATTGACTGACTAGCGCCTATTACTTATGTAGTTGCGGCCCTTTGTTTTACATAATAACATCGCCACAGCTTAACTAACTGCTACCTACCTCACTGGGGCGAGAGGGTTTCCGCGTAAAGTTCGGTGAAGTATTGTGCATATATATTCAGATTCAGATTATTTATTTGTAAACATAGGTTACAGATACACAAGTGTGTGATGTTACAGTTTTGTTAGTTCTGTATGCTTTGACATTAGGTGACAAGCTGGTGACCTCTTATTTTTCAAATGTACAATACTATGAATACAACAAAATATCAATGTCATTTTCTCAATGCTCAATAAGTAGATGCTGAATTCTTTTTGCATCCACCTAGTTAGAACATATCCTACGCGAAACACTTTAAGCCACACATTTAATCAGAGATAAGCATCAAACTAAACACAGTGATGCAAAACAGGTAGGTATAATAACAACAGTACTTTCCCAGACAAATTCATTCGCAAGCACCTCCCAAATAGCACTAACCAAAATTAAACCGACACAAAATTACCATTTTAAACAAATAACCACCTACATTAATGTATTTAAAAGCGCCGAAAGCCATAAAGCATTAACAGGGAGGTATAAAAATAACATGAGTGAAGACCGCTCCCTATGCACACTCGGCCAAATTAATGACAATAGTATTCATGTGGGTCATACATAATGAAAGCTGTAAGGGCCGAACACAAGGGTTACACTCACAATTGGCTGCTCGGATTTACACCTGCCTTGGAAACAGAACTTGTGACTGGCCTTATAATGTGGATTAATACTCGTATTAATATAGTGTGTTAGATGGAATTAATGGAGATTGTGCAGTCGAATCGCTTTGACATCCAAGTCAAGTCGTTTTAGGTACTTCTAAAAGTCAATAACGTTCAATAAGTAGCACCCAGTCATTGAAACAAACGAGAGAGACACTACACAGAGTAATTGATTTTTAGAATCATTTCAGACGTTCGTCTGAATTGTTTTCATTCTCAGTGTTACTGAAATTAGGTAGTATTTTCAGCGACAATCACTCAAAAACAAAACCATAAAAATGCTGAGCTGACGGATTAGCGATTGCAGATAGCACTATTGTGACCACTATTGTATTGGGGTTTTCCTGTAAAGATAGTGTGTGTAAGTTGAATAAATAAATAAATAGATAATATTAAAATACCATACCATAGCCAGCTACCCACCCAACCAACTAAGCAAGACTAAAGTTTATCCGCTTTTATAAACTATTACTTATCAACCCACTCCCAAACCGTGGTTAGTCTTTCATTTGACATTCTATTAGAGTCAAATAAATATCGAAAATCGATAATAACCATTAATATTTAAGTACCTACGTAGGCTATAACTTTTAATTTTATGAACCAGCAATTATATTTTCATAATCCAAAGCGATTTTATAAATAGCTGTGTAACGGCGGAGTTTCGAAAAACATTCATGATTTGAAATTTGTAATTTTAATGGAAGGTGTTAGAAGTTATTTATTTATTTTACCAATTATTTTTTTGATTTAGCAAAAATATATATTTGGATAAATAATATTTTTTCAATGGATTTTTGGTCTTTAACCTTGAAAATTATCTATTATATTCTGCAACAATTATTTACTATACTTTCATCCAAAAATTAAAATAACTGAATAAAGATAACAATAAAACTGCACACTAAAACTCATTAAAGGTAACATTAATTTAGCCAGAATAGAATAGATATCAGTCCAGACTTTAAACAGTGTAAAATTAAAATCTACCATTTAGATTAGCATTAAGACGTCGGTATGGCAATGTATCGCGGAGTTGGGCAACAGCTGCCAACAATGGGCAACAACGAGCGACAATGAGCAACAGTGAGAGATTCAGTGTGAATGTTAATTAGCGTGTCGTTGCTACGGAATTTCCTGCAATTTGACTGGATACAGACGTCGCGTCACCCGCTGAGAATTTTGTACAAGAAAATAAATTCGTAGTTAGAGATAATTGTGTCGAAAATTAGACGAAATTTAGCGAAACAGGATTTTTTTCTCAACGTAAGGCGAGTAAATAATATAAATTGATATGTTGGTATAACTTTAGAGACGTCTATGTACAGCTGTAATTAAATTAAGCACATTCAAGCTTCGCTTAATTAGAGAGCCCAAGTCTCTAGACGTGTAACAAAAATCTTTAATCTTTTTCAGTAATTTATCATTCAGAACCGACGCCTCGCACTTTCAAAAGCCGATAGTTCTAAACTCAATTCAAACCAAATTATCGCTTTCTTAGTTAAAGACGTTTTAACAACCCCAAAGTCAAAGTATTTCAACTTAATTAAGCCTATAAAACGAATCTACGCGTAATATTTTTCCTTTGGGTTTGGAGAGCGAGGCAACAAGACAAACACAGTAGTAATTAGCTTAATAAATCAGGCGACGTTCACAGTGACGGACATACAGAAATACCGACAGTGATTTATATGGCACTAACTAGTGGGGACCGAATAACTATATTAATAGAGATGTGTAATATGCGAGTGTAGATAGATGAAGATATTATTAGAGTCATTGTTGTTTCTACATTGCTGAGCACAAAAGAAGTTGAATGATTTGGCTCATTAATACGGTCTTAGGTAAATTAAACTTTAAATATATTTAATAAAAAAACATATAAATCGTACTCTCGTGAAAGAATGCATCACTTCGCCAATAACATTGAAGGAAAAACAATTGCTTTACTCTACTGAGACTTAACAGTCATGATGATAGGGCAAAACAGATGTTAGATAAGCTACTTAACACAATGACACAGGCAACGAGACCTTTTCACAGATTTGTAAGAAAACCCTGCCTAAATATGTATAGAACTCAAACATGCTTAAAGTATAGGCACTTAGTGGTCACACACACACACACACACACACACACACGAGTCAACTATATTCATGTATAATTAATAATATGATAACATAATAAAAGAAAATTCTGAAAATTAATCTCAACAGCCACTAGTCATTTTGACTTGAACTCCCTCGCCCCTTTGAGTTAAAAATGTGAAGTTAATGAGTTTTAACTCGTTTTTAGTCGTCGCTAATTTCAAGATAATGGGGCAGCTGTAATAACATCAAATTAAACAGCTTTTTAATTAGGACACCGTCTGATTTTATAGCTTCAAACAATACAGACTTGAATGAATGGAATGAGGAGAATATTGAGTGCTGATTCTGGGTGGACTATTATTGGGATTGTAATGAATAGCTGCAAGGCTGCAAGCTAAACCGATGTTCAGGAAATACAGAGAAATACTTTATTACGGGATTTACGAGTATTTAAGGCTTTAAGAAAACCGTTCAGGCCCTAGTTGAATGTGAAAATACCGGGGTTTATGGATTTCTAAAAATACTGTTGCACAAAATTGGACCACGATGGATTATAAATGTACCTAATGTTTGGATACGAAGTGACCATTTTTGTTTGGTTGCTTGTGATCACTGGATCGAGTTAAATGGCGTAACATTGGAGGTTCCTATACCCAGCAGAAGTCTGCTATAAGGTAATGGTGACAGATAAAGAGCATGTACAAACATACACCCACTTAATACTAAAATCTCCCCAAAAGGTACAAATATAAACAAGAACATCCAACACTTGAAGGTATTTATGTCGTCTCAAAATAAATCGACTATTAACCGCACATCGCTTGTTCGCGCGAACACTTCATTTGCGTCGCACGCGCATTTAATTGCTTTATAAATAACGCACACACACTTATCAGTTTGTGTGTGTGCATTGTCACTTGTTACTTCCTGGAGCTTAGTTTTTTAGTCTTATGGCAATCGTCCACGATGCTACTCAAAACCAATGTGTCTCAATCTCACTCACTCTCAATGGCTACTCTTTGGTAGTAGTGAACTTCCAGTTTTACCAATGGGTAACCAGCATTACCAATGAGGAACTGGAATTTCACAGCACTAGTATTTCAATGTTGGTCCGTACACGACGCGACTTACTGACGCCTTATTAACTACTTTACGATGGGTTTCATCATTGAAAAAAAGCTCTGATATTCTGGTGATGTAATTCATGACTGATTACTTTTGAGCAGTGCCTTAAATGACGGGCCTTAGGTACATTCATTGAAACTTAACGTTACGAACGTTTCTTTTCGTCGGCTAGTTATTATATTTATAGCTTTAGGACAACAAATAAAAAAAGATAGTGGGTGTCTAAAAGGTTTTTTTTTTTTCAAATTTAATATAATCGTTATTTCGGTTGTATAGTAACAGAAATAATCCACAGATTGATAATAGTATCGTACCGTCCAGGGTACTTTTGGGAAAAAAGCTTTTTCTTTGAGTGTATTATTTCTTTATTAAAAACCTTTGAACTGGCTCTGAGTATCGACAAGTACTATCTCAAGTTCGTTACCATGGTGATCTCGAAATGAGAAAAGGTTGAAGTGTACTCGTGTAAATCTATGTACAAAATGTTTCAGCACCACTTTTGAAATTGTGAGAATACCTACACAAAGAAAATTCAGAATATGAAAAACCCAAATGAAAATGTATTTTTCTTTCAATAAACTTATCTATTAACTTGCTTAGTAACTCCTTGTTATTTTCGAAGACGCTCGATTTCATCATATTTTTTGTTCAAATCGTAACACTTCTACAGTCAAAAATAAGTCTGGAAACCGTTATTATATAAATAGAGGCTCTCTGCAGTAGGTATGAAAGCTCGTAGGCATGCAGCGCTTTGGAAACTGAGGAACATTGCACAGAACATTCGATAATACTCTCAATGCTATTCGCAAAACAAAAGCTTATGCTGGCTGGATCGTACTCAATACAAAGATACTTAATTACACAGTAGTAGCACACAAAAACAGCCTTTATTGTTCTTGAAATAAGGTCGAGCGGTTGCGAGGTAATATGTGCAGTTGCAGAGGCTTAATGAGTACAATCAAAATGAGGCGTGCAGCGATCCAGCGCTTGTTATTACTCTCATACTTTGTTCTGAAGCGCTTTTCTCTTTAAGGTCGCTGTTATTGAATAACATTTTCATAAAGGTAGGTCATAAAGTGGGTAATAGAGAGATATATCATGGAAAATGCCCGAGTCTACAGATTATGTTGTTTTATTACTAAGGACTGTATTCAGTTAAATAAAATTTTGTTAGTAA
Organism: Polymixis flavicincta; assembly: GCA_949987655.1. Lineage (NCBI taxonomy): Eukaryota > Metazoa > Arthropoda > Insecta > Lepidoptera > Noctuidae > Polymixis > Polymixis flavicincta. Next base: position 28,652,064 of record OX465173.1, on the reverse strand, counting down.
ATGTTTCGGAAAAATTACCCATGTACATTAATTTATTTAATAAAATATGGGTCACGTTAAGCATCATGGGGCAATGAGAACGTTGATTGTGGTGAATAGTATTATCACTTATTCGTGAACCATAGACATTATAATTATGTTTCACTACTACGGATGAGCGTTTCGTATCGTCACGTTGTGAAACCAGAGACCAAAGAGTTTTACCTGGACTAATAACATAACACCTCTTTTCTGTCATGTCATGGAATGGTTGAAGGTTGTATGTATTTCTTTTCATCTGTTTGGAGATACGTGAATACGTGATCCTATCAAACAAGGTACATCGGGCAGTTGACAAGAAGCTGATGACAATGAAACTGGAGTAGGTAATGTGGATAGCGGAAATATATTTCTTAGGGTTGTTTATTTTAAAACGCTTTTATCATTACTTGAATCGACGTTGGAATATGGCCAAATATAAGGTATAGCAATAACGTTTACAGGGTAATAATATGATCGAGATATGAAGTTTCAACATATTCAGGTACAATTTTAGTATTCTAGTTTATGCCACACACAAAGAGCCCAGTACTTATCTCCCAAAAAAAGGGGACAAAGTAAACCTTAAAACCGAAAAAATAACACGACAGTGTATGAGACAGTTTAAATATAAAATGAAGCAGTTTTATTTGGGCGTCGTAAAGCGACAGGAACTGGTGGGTACCTCGTTTGTTGCAACTTTTTAATGTTGCTCGTAATCAAGTTTGATTGTGTTGTCTACATTGTTGATGTTGTTCTGTTGTTGGAATGATATGGTACAAAGTATTGGTGGAATTATTCATGGAGGGAACGTGAGTGTGGGCTTTCGGAAAACTGTTCAATTACAAGAGTTAAAAGACCGATGAAAAATATGGTTTATCTACAGAACTGCTATTAATGTTACTGAAACGAACTTTTGGTCTGCAATTACCTTCCGATTTTTACCATTTAAAGAATAAACTGCTACTTACCACATAATGTTTTACTAAATAGACGGCAATTATAACAAAAGTATCAAAAAATTAAACAGAACACATGATAATTCAATACAAAACAGTCACAGTAAACACATATGACCTCAAAAACATCTGCAAACAAACTCTTCAAACGCAAAACAAATGCCTGTGATATTAATATCTAATGTTAATACGAAACGCCGAAAAAACCTTGAGAAGCCCTGACATCCGCGCAGGGCTGGCACAGCACGAACTCATATAGTATTCATTGAACCCCGACGAGGAACAAAGAGGTTCGTACCGTGCAATTTATAACGCGAGTGTTGGAACCCTAACCCTTGCCGGTTTGAAAAAAGAACGCATCAAAGGAGGAAGATTGATTAGTATTGTGTTCAAAAGGTCAGAGGTTGTCAATGCGAGGATGGATTTGGTTGTTAAGAACATCACAACATCGGTCGTGAAACGTACCAGGAAAATATCATGAAGAAGATATTTTCGTACGCTAAATATGTATAACAATCGATCAAGCAAATGGAATGAATTGTCGTGGGTGTAATCAGGACAAATAATTATTTTTGATGGAAAATATACTGTTTCCAGGATGGCTCAAAACAAAGACACAATTATCTGAAATCTAAAAAGGTGTCACTCGGGACTCCCATAAAATAAAATAAAACCTTTTAGTCAATAATGCAATCATACCAGGAAAGTATTCTTCAAACCACAAAGAATTAACAATAACCCAGATTCAAACCTCGAACCACTTCAAAAAACTTGAGTATCAAAATAAGAATAACAGGAACAAAGCCACGTGTAAGGAAACAGCTCTCGAGTGCTGAGCTCAAGAACCCTTTCTGATAAAACTCGAGTGTCCTAGCACGCAATATTTACCTGCTTTACTTCGGAAGCTACAATATTGAAATTCCGGCCCTCTCCGGCTTCCTGTTTCTGGAAACGTGATCTTAGTGTGCACGCATATTAATGGAAAAATGGTGCTTTTAAATTAGAAAGGTTGGGGTGTGAAGGTGTATTTTGAGTGTTAAGTACAGACGATTCGTGAGAACAATATTTTAACATTTATTTCAGATGGAAGCGAGAAGATAATCACATCTTCCTTTAATCAGGGAAGCCAGTTCAGAAATGCAACCTCGTCCCGCGTCCCTAGATAGCATGTAGTGGTGATGCGATGAAGAGGCGTGCAATAGGAACTGCCACGAGTTGTAATATCTACTACGAGGAACATAACAGTAAGTTAAAATTTATTGCGCTAATAATATCAAACGAGGTCGTTTCAGTCGAGGATTTTTTGGTTAAAGTAGAGTTTTAATGGAACAAGACATTTGTAATAACAACACAAACTAAGGTAATCATGAACAAAACCAGTCCCTAACTCAATCAAACGCTTCTTAAATCAACTCCCGCTCGAATTCCTACCATTCCTCCATGAGATCGCGTGACGTAACAGTGCACCACACAAGAGGGGAGCCGTCGAGACAAATCTCTTACGATTTGTATCCACCAGTCAAATGTTCGGATTTTTCCGCGCACGCTGCGACGCATCGCCGTCCATTTGTCATGTACGTACGTCACTGGCGAAAATATATCGGTAAATAGCAAGTCAATGTACAAAGTGTGTATTATTACAAGAAAGTAAGTATTATGATGAAATTGGGATATAACGTAGGGTTGGTCAGAGGTGTACCAACTCTTATGTAAGGAGATAGAGGGTGAGCCTAGCTAAATGCCATTTTCTCATAAAAAGTGTTTCGGTAAAATTTACACCTATTTTCATTTTTACCTCTCATTTTTTTTAACCCCCGACGCATAAACGGCGGGGTGTTATAAGTTTGATGTTGTCTGTGTGTGTTTGTGTGTGTGTGTGTGTGTGCGTGTGCGTGTGTGTGTGTGTGTGTGTTTGTGTGTGTGTCTGAGGCAACGTAGCTCCCGAACGGATGAACCGACTTTGTTTTTGTTTTTTTTGTTTGAAAGATTATTAGTAGTTTCATCAAAATCGGCTCAGCCATTTGAAGATTATCAGCTCTTTTCTGGTTGATGAAGGGATTTGAGCATCTTCCACGGGTCTGATCAACTCGAATTTTGGTATTCTATTACTTCAATGATACTAGACAAACAAAGTTACCTTGGACTGATGCTGGAGCAACACCTGGAATTTACAGGATACCCAAGTTACTCAACAACAAACAGCAGAAGTATAGTTTTTGGGTTCATTGAAAAGGTCTCAATGAATAGATTATAGATACATGGTGATCAGGACGAGGAATGAGGATAAATTACATCACTGTGGGAAAAATACGCAACACTGCGCAGATTTAAGCGAGACATTAAGTTTAAAAAGCAGGAACTAAAAATTAAATTAAAAATTTAAGAAACCCCCGACTCAAACAAAAACTCTAAAAAGTAAAAAAAAAAATATTTTTAGGCCTTTTAAGTTGAAGGTAATATTTTGATCAGGGCATGTTCAAGTCGGGGGGTGGTCAATGGAAACGCCAAACAGAGGCCTAGCATTTTCATTAGCCGTCCCTCGACTTGTTAATGTCTTGATCATAATATTACCTTCAACTTAAAAGGCCATTTTTTTTTTACTTTTTAGAATTTTTGTATGGGTCGGGGGTTTTTTAAATGTTTAATTTTTCTTGCAGCATTTTAGCCTCAGTTATCCTACTTACTCCAGTAAGGATGTACCCAAGCGCATAATAAATCTCCGGGAAATCCGACGTTACTTTATTCATCTCGAAAAATAACCTCTTCTCTTATTCAAATGAAAATTGAATTCGTAATGCTAATATTTTTATACGGCCCGAGTTAAAAAGTAAGTTTATTAAAACTTCTCCCTTCACTTGCAAAATTCTAAATGTATCTACAAAAGTCGGGGCGTTAAAATGTTGCTAGACTTGCACATCTCTAAGCAAAAGTTACAATTGAACGTTTTCACAAGTAACAACTAATAGAAATTTTGTATTCGAACCGTTTACGAACAAATTAAAATTTTAGATTGAATTTGGATAAAAAGTAAATTGCAGAATATTAATGATTCACTTCTAAAACCATCGTTTAATCTTCAAAAGGAGGTGAGATTAATTATCTTTTACTTTAGTTCTTAGAATTAGAGAAAAAAGGTTTTTGTCGTGTGGGATGAACCAGCAATTAGAAATCTAATATCAGCTTAAAAGTTCAGCTTTTAAAATGCATTAAGAGCTTTAGATAAACGGTTCAAAAGGAGACAAAAAACTTTAAGTAAAAGATCACTTAATATTGATAAGTTTAATGGAATTGAACTAAACGAATGAATTCATATATATTGCTCCTGATTATATCAAACAACGCTTATGCGGCATGGTCACCAGGGGCTTGTTTTTGTATAAAGTGAAAATACGTACCTACAACATCGATATAAACGCTGGCATTATTACCGACACACAAAATATGTATCAAAGAGTTAAAATTGTTAACACTTATCTGTCACGCTCTCAGTGTAAGAACCGGCCCCCTCAGGCACCTAATTACGCTATGTACCAAACTGTCCCCACGCGAGTATTGGGACGTACCGTGACCTGCTTGTGAATTTTACGTTACGTGTTTCACGGCACACTAGTACGCTGACAGCGTGACTGTGAAAACAGCAGGCTTTAGAACTTTTAATGTCAAGAATCCCGGAAAAATTCTGGTAAATACGTAAACGCATGACAAACTTGTGACATGACACCTCACGGGACGTTTGATAAATAATGTTATGTTTACATTCTTTAAACTCTCGTAACAACGTAAAATATGAATCCTAAAGATTATTCTAATGGATGACTAGTTACCTAAAAATGTGACGTTTACCATTAATTAATTAATACGGCGTCTCTCTCGCTTAGAATAGCTATAGCCAGCAACGTGATCGGAGACATTGATTTTATAAAATATTTTTAATATTTGGGTTTTACAACTCAATTAATCATCAATCCGATTAATCATATCAATCTTTAGAAATTGATGTCACCTACAAAACTTACAATTCTTGCCCAAATACACACAATGCAGGTTTTTATGAGATTACACATTGAAACTGTAAGTTGTAAAGACAGAATGTTCTTTAGTTACACTACATACGTTCTATGTTTAGCAATGAAGGTAACCAAATCCTACTATCCTACTAATATTATGAATGTGAAAGTTTGTATGTTAGATGTTTGTCACTCAATCACATAAAAGCGACTCTGAACGGATTTGAATAACATTCGGCATACAGATAGTTTGTAATCTGGAATAACACATGAGGAGTAACAGATCAAAGTGTATTAACTCCACCCATATGTATTAAATCCAAAAAATATGTGAAATTTTATTGATAATTAATCATAAGAATGTATGTGGATTACAGTTTTATTTGCTGAATTGACTGCTAATAACTCCTAATATAGAAAAAAGTTGTTTGTTTGTGTGCTCTCTTTAAAGTATTATGGATTATGCCTGTATCTTAAAAGTTACATTAATGGAGTTAAAACACTTTGATCTGTTACTCCTCACATAGAATACTTTATATCCCGATAGTGCGATCTCATGGGATAATTTTCGACCTCCACGCAGGCGAAACCGCTGGAAAAGCTAGTAGATGAACTCGTATACCCAACACAGCCTACTTAAAAACAGCGTGACAGAACGCACGGGTATCTCGTCACGATCGATCATAATCCGCATGACAGCGGCACAGGTGCGTGATCACTCAGTGTGCGCAAAGAATCGACTAGTGTGTACCGAGCCGTGTTTGAAGGGTCACGCCTGTTACTGCTGAGAGTGATGTGAGAGATACATTTGTAGGTGTGTTGTTAGTTTACGCAATCAAAAGTGTCTATTATTTTTATGTCAGTAATTCTTCTAATTTTATTTCAAAAAATAATTACTGCTTTGACAGCCTCATGATTTAAAGATTTTTATTAAACGCACATGACCGATGTACTGGGCTTAGCATCTACTTTTGCCTACAATCTACGATAAATAGCCAATCATGCATTGTTGTGCTTTGATATGGTATTTGATTTACAACATTAATCAACACAATTAATTTAATATCATTGAAAATTCCCATCCGAACCTATTTCATTTCATTGTTTCTAAACATTGTTATATTAAACGACATGTATAAATTGTCGGTTGTGACAATATGTACCATGGCTGTGTCGTGTAAACCAGTGTAATTGGACAAATTAAATGGTATCGCCTGAAATTGTTACACGAGCGTTATTTATGAACAAGTTACTAACACATGGTCCGGCTGTAATTATTATACTGTGGTTGCAATACATCTACTATTACTAGTATTTAATTTGGGATTAGTTGGGTATGTAGTCACGGACAATGTGTAAACGTTAAATCCGTATTTGTGACATAACCCAGTAGATTTATTTAATTTTAATATATAGTTTTTAATAACCATAATGTCTGCTATAATATTAGCGACCGACTAATATAATGTAATCATACGATTAATTACCTACATAACACAACCCACAAAATTTAAGCAAAGCTGGAAACGTACATTTGCTTTTGTAACATCAGATATTTCGAAATCAATTTGTGTACGTTTACACAAAATCAAGCACAAGATCGCTATCTCGAGAACCTATTGTAATCAGCGATCTCCGACCATTACCGGTCGCCGAGCTGGGGGCCCACACTTAACCCGACTCACGCTTCACAGCGCGACTATTGACCTGCTCAGCGTTCGCTGCCCGACGACCGGTGCCCGACGTCCGGCCCACACATCCACAACGCCAGTCAGAGAACTCCACAAACATAAGAAATAATCAAATATCTTCCACCAATCCAACTATGCAAATCGACACAAAAACTTTTCTAATAAGCGTCAAGACTCTTTTGTTTTTCTTATAAAACATCTTAAATTCACAGATGAAAAGACTCTCGAAACTACAAGGGGCGACACCTTTTCATTCGACGAGTGTACGAGCTTTATCTCTGCCCATTGTTCAACGTTTAGGTGACAAAAACAATAGAAAAGATTTAATTTCCTGTCGTCGTCATAAAATATTATTTTAATCCGGGCACAGCTCCGATGCTGAATATTCAATGAATGCGGACCGGTCATATTTTATTTGAGAGTTTTTATGCAAAATAATACGGATTCGAAGCGGCCGTGCACACCGGATATTTTTTAATCAACCCCCAGTGGTTCACGTCCACGCCGCGCCGTCGTCGTGCGCCGCGCGCCTGGTGGACAACTCACTACACTCTCGTTTTCTCATTCCTTCCTCTTTCTACAATCTATTAACATTTTTACGTTGTATTAATGTTAAGAAAATGTAATGTTTATTCATTGATATTGGATTTGCATTTGAGGTCGCGCCGCACCGATCCAACGATGAACTCTGCTTATAGATGTACTCATTACTGCATTGAGTAAAGAAGGAAAATTCGGAACAAGTGAACATAGCCCGAGTGCACGCTTTTTGCCTTCTGGTATTGTTTAGTATGTAGTTTCGTTTAATTCTCCCAACTCAAACACAGGATAACCTAATAAAAATCGCGCATAATAATAAAAATAAACTTGCATAAAACGTTTTCCCTTTCAAATCAACGTGGCAAAGTAAACAGGAAACATAACCCTAAAAGCGCCACCGAAACAGATTTATGTAGGGAGATTATCGACGCAATAAGTTGGTGTAGGCGCGACTCCCGCGGAACCTTTACAAAAAGTTAAATCAAAAACGTGAGGTGGCGACAAACAAGTCGAAGGGGTAGGAGGGGGGAGGGGGTTTCGGAAAGCAGAAAAAGTGTCCGCACAAAGATTTATCGCGTCCGCAACGCTCGCGAGAAGCGCGGAGCGTGCCAAGCGCGCGAGGTCAGGCGGCGACGGGTTAGCAGCGCCTAGTTAACGCTATTAACTTAAAACTTTATCTGCATGTGCATCGTTGCAAGATTTTCGTACAGTCTGTTGTGCACCATTGTTTCGTTAGTTCAACTTAATTAAATTGTGTTCCATGTTTTTCGAGTGCAATTGTACGAAATAGAGAAGTTAACTTGCGAGAATTACAATAGAATCTCGATATTTATTTATTTACATACATATATACGCTACCATTATAGTGTCCCCAATTCAGTAGTGTAGTTAATTAACCATAGGTACTTGCAATTTACAACATATATCCATGCCGCTTAAGATTTAACAATTAAAAACATACCACGTGCAACGTTACCCTTACGAACTCGCTCATTGAACACGAGAAAAGATCTATTCCTTCGGCAACCAAATTTAGTATGCGTATAGACTCAGTCGCTCGCACTGAACTCATCTCCAATAAAATATAAACTACGCTACATTTGCAAGCATGTCATTTACAAGCACAGAGGTAGACACGAACGATTTGTAAAACTTAGAATATTTTCTGGATATTTTATGACAATTCATCTTTGTTTGATAAACCCTAGGAACTACGAACGTCGAATACACGACACGTAGCGCTACGAACTACGTAGCTTCGTAGCGTCGTAGCACGGCGTAGATATAGCCTACAAACAGTGGGGCTACGTGCCCGCCGTAGAAATAACCTACGCGTGCTACGACGCTACGAATTCTTATTCTATTTACTTACTTGACATAATAAAAGGCGTTTATACAGTTTGTGGCTTGAAGAATTTCTTTATGCTGGGTTTTTACATACTGTATTTTTGGATAAAGGGAAATTTAATCAATTTTGTATCCGTGACTTATTACGACCTTGTCAACAACATTTTATTTGTTTAACCTACATCATAAAACTGGTGAAGACTATACAACCTGATCGTGCCAGCAAATAGTCCCGAAGATTTGACTGGCTAATGACTTCCTAACAAGTTTAATTAATAAATGAGATGGACGTTAGCTTTGAAACTGAATGCCCATACAGAAAGTTTTCTTGTGAAAATTGCGTTTCTAAAAATGAAAACTTATTTATAAAACAAAATTAATTACTTTAGTAGTGAATTATAATATTTACATAACCGATTGAATCACATAATAAACTATATTTAAAAGAGTAAATTACTGGTTTTAAAATAAAACCGTTGGGCCCAGTTATTAGTCAGCCGCTAATAAAATATGGTTGTGACAAATTCATTCGGCTTTAGCAATAAATTACTGCGATATAAATAGGTACAGTCAGCAATATAAGTTCTGAAACTCAATATTAAAATACTTTTTATTTTATACCCCAAGTTGAAATAAGTCTAGAATATTTTAATATTACCAACACTCTAAAATGAACCCCCAGGCTACTATTAATGAAATACTCTTGTAAAAATCATATTATTGTCTACAAAGTTTTAACCACTACAATAGAAGATGCCTCAATATCAGTATATTTTTGACTTATTAAAGCTATAATAAAGTCTATAGAATCTGAATTTTGAGTAGATATATTAAATCGGAAAGTCTTAAAAAGGTATTATTTTCCAGTTTATGAACGCCTACCGAATTTTGTTGCTAACCATACCTACTCTGGTTATAATAGTGACTTAGTTAGAGTAATAATTTTCAGCAAAGGCTGTTATTAATTGTAACTGACTTGCTATAAACCAAGCCTTGTTAATATCCCGGTCGCCAGCCTTCTGAGCTTAAAATCTCGGCTGGGCTCATAAACTATTTGAGAACATATTTTTATATTAAAAACCTGTTGTAAATACGTAGGTTCCTTTAATTATCATGCGAACAAACAACATTTTTATTCAGTTTCACTAGTTCAGCCGTACAACCGCTGAAATGACTGAGGAAAAAACATGCTGGTCTCCGTAACTCCACGTCAACGCGTGTATTTTGAGTACCATGTCTTACGCAAATAAATAATTGATTTACTTAGTTTAAAATAATCAAAATATATTGTTTTCACATGAACGTACAAAAAAAAAAACTGCTGTTCCATACATTTTGACCGCGTAGGTATTGCACTTTTATATGAAACAGCAGATTTTTTTTTTGTATAACTGACGAAAAATTTCTACGCTATTTCTACGTCTAGAATGATATGCTGAATTCATGGTTACAGTTTGCGCACTGGTTAAAAAATTACCCTGCATTAAAAAAACTACATACATTCATTTTGCATTTATAATTACTATAATTAAATAACCCACTGCCCGATACAACACAATATCCCGAAGCCAAAATTATGCCCAAAACTGCAAAGACTCAACACACCGATGTAAGTACTCAACTACCTGTATAAGACGAGGTACTTAGCTACTCAAAGCTAAGTGGGCTCAAAACATTACGTCCACATCCTAAGTTATAAGTTATTGACAGCGCTCGCAAGTGTCCAGGGAGGGCTAAATTATGCACGTTGGGTACAAGGCCTTATTATACGCAGGTAACCGACGGTTTCAATAACGTTCAGCGAAAAAATGCATATTTTATGGAAAATGGCGAGAAAGCTTAGCTGGGAGTGCGGGAAGTCGGGGACGGTCTGGGACGTAATGTCGCTGATGTTTATTGGAAATTGCTGCGAGATTGTAGGTGTTAGGTTCTTATCTTTAGAAGAGGAAATTATGTTCATGGTATGGACGATAACAGATTCTGGTAACAGTCATCTTGTGGACTGGATCTCTGTGAGTTCTTACGTCTGTCTATGAGAAGAACTTAAAGCCTCGTAGTGAAACAGCACTCTAATTGGCACACCTTACTACTATTATATCCCTTTAATTGCTAGCCACCGTAACAATAATTATATTATGAACTAGCAGCGCTCCGCGGTTTCACCTGAATAGTTCCCGTTCCCGTGGGAATACGGGGATAAAATATAGCCTATGTCACCCGGGGATAATGTAGCTTCCCAACAGTGAAATAATTTTTCAAATTGGTTCAGTAGTTTCGGAGCCTATTCAATGCAAACAAACAAACAAACAATCAAATCTTTCCTCTTTTTAATGTTAGTTTAGATTTTATTTTACCAATCGTAAATGGTACTTACATCAATTTCTCAAGATAATTATTTTCGAAAGCAATAAATTTCGTTTTCTCTAATTCATGAACCAAGACGAACGCAAATGAAATTTGTTTAGTAAAAGCTAATGTTTTTCAAAAACGTTTGAGGAAAGATTATACAATTTAGTGAGAAAAACCTTTCAAATTAGATTTTAAAAATAACCATATAGAAAGAAATGGAAAGCTAATAGTTTAAGACTGTAATAATATAATGATGGCATATAACTAGGAATTAAATACATATCTAATTAGATCTTGCACCCGAAAGACCTCAATAACACTAGAACCTCAATACCACCTGCCTTTGTTATTAAATCGGAACCTTTTGTTAAACTCAAATGCTCATTGGTTAAGAAATGGTCTGTGACGTGAAGATATGAAAGTATTTCAAAAGTTGATCGATGGAACCGCTCAAAGATTCTTGAGGGAACCACCTCATCGCCATCGGTTTGATGTTAGCACTTAGCGTTTGCAGGCATTTTAAACGAGTGCTTCCTTTTAAAAGTTAATGTTATTCTGACAAGGAGATGACGAGGAAAATAGAAGCCCAATTTTCTTATAGATAAAATAACGTTAGATGACTGGAGTGGGGAGCTTTCTAAAAATACGTAGTCTTTGTCTAAGTATCTAGCTCGATATTGACAAATTATAGCCGATACAGGTAAAAAGGGAAACTTTTGTTATCTGTGCGTTTCAACGATAGAAAGGAGTCGAAGATACTATTCGAAATATAAAACCTCATACTATGAGTAAAATTGATAAAACCATTTTCGATGTAAGAGATGGTCTCTGGTACTTATTTAGTCGTAAATAATTTTAGGATATTATAATTCAATATACATATCATAAGTACTACTCAACGTCTAATAACAAAACTATAGAGATTCGCTATACCTTATGTAAATCAAGTTAACTTTGACGTAAGTAATACCGTAGGAATTAGGCGAAACTTCCTAGACAAACTAACACAACAATTCTGGATGCTTGATCATGTAGATTCTATTGTAATTGGAATCCTACTATATTCATATTAATAACCACGAAGTTTCAAATAGATAATGTTATGCTAGATTGGTAATAAGACCCATAACGAGGGTATTTGACGTTGGATTCAGCGTTTCGGATGGAGATGAAATTAACGCCTTATCTTTGTGTGTCCGTACTTTTACCAATTTGACTGTCCTTTCTAAAGTCGTTGGATAAGTACGGCCGTAAGCATCAGTTAGGTACAGGTACTTACAATACTAACATGGTTATACGTATCATATCTATATTATAAATATTATTTTTTTGTTACTAACACACAAACTATTCTTATGATTTTTATGATTTAAGTTTCTTTTTTATTTTACCATAAACGAAGTTTTCTCTGACACAAATAAACACAGTGGATGGAACAAGGCTGCAAGTGATGAAGATGATACCCCAGATGCCCATAGTACTGCTTTCGTGAGGCCCTTTACAAAGAACTACTAAGTTCTTATGAGAATATTAGATTATTGTATCGAATTGAGAAAAACATCAGGCATCAACAATCTGCTAACAATTTAAATTTCATTAATGTAAAAACATCGGCATGACCTGAAAAACAGGGTGTGTCACGATACTTACAGAAGATCAAACGGTAAACTCCACAGGGAAAAAAAGTTAGTTACCTTCGCAACTTGTTAAACTTTTTCTACCTACTTTACTAAGGACCTCACAAACACCATAAAAAGAAAGCTAAGTAAAAGAAGAACACGAATATTATATTAAACAAGGAAAATTGTTTCAAATTACATATTTACTGAGAAAGGATTAACTTCTTGAGTACAAAAGTCTTTTAATTATCTCCTGAGTAAACAGGTCCATTTGAAATATTCTCAGCGACTGTCACAGCAGGATTACATCTTTGTGGAATCCTTCGTACAGTGTGCATAGTAAGAAGCTTTGCTTATAAAAAATAAATAATATAAATGAGACTGTCAGTGCTACTCAAATCTGATAAGGTTCATACTGTCACGGTTAGTGAAAATTAGTTCTGAAAACTATTTTGTGTTAAACTTAAAACACGTTTAATGAGTTTAAGTAGATTTAAGCTCTCGTATAAAGTGAAAGTCCTAAGACGTTAACGTCAGCCACATTTTCTCCATGTATGGACAGCTAATTTAGTCAAAAGTTTGTGGAGAGCAGTGGTGGTTCAGTGGAAATGACCGCGGTTTACGACTTGTAGATTGTAGGATCAAGCCTGGACAGGCGTTTTGCTTTGTCACCACTGCTCTCAACACGGTGAAGGACAACATCGTGAGGAAACCGGCATGTCCTAGAACCAAAAATTCAAAGACGTGTAACATCTACGAACCCGCAATGCGCCTGCGTGGTGGATTACGGCCCTCTACTTCTCACGGAGAGGAGGCCTGTGTCCCAGCAGTGGGAAAATTACACGCGGATCAGACATGATGATGGTCTATCTGAATGGATAGATAAGGGTCTTCTTTTCTGTCAATAACAGTGAACTAAAATCAGACCACGAACATTAATATTTACTAACAGAAACTAATTAACAAAAACAAAAGACAAATCGTTTGTCGGCGTCATGCTTCATCATCAATTATGGGAACAAATGTGTGTATCGGGCATCGGGAGACCACAAGACCCTGACAAGACCCGCGCCATGTACCACCAACCACAAATAGAAGAGAAATGTGGCTGAACACGGGGTGGTTTTGCAATGTCCAGAGGCACTTTCTGACAAATATATAAACTAATTAATGGAATAGAGCTTATATGAAACGGGCAACAAGAGTCAAAACTAACTCTCACAAGCCTAAATCTCCGCCTATCTAGGCGAAGATTTGAAAAGCACTGTAAAGTTTTCTTTTATCTCGTCTACCTTTAATGCCAACCTCGACTTTTTGGGCAGCGACTAGACTTAACATAAAGATAGCTGTTTTCTGTAATAAAATTTTCAACTTGAACCCATGTTCTCTTCTTAAACTCGTAATAAAGTAAAGAATGTCATGTTGAAATGAAACTTCAAAATCATTACACGCGACACGTTAAAGTTTACCGCTTGAAAACAATGCGGATTCCACATTTTATAACATCGCTGAAAACGGTGGAGGTGGTTCATTCTTAATAAAAATCACGAGGAATTCACGAACGACGCAGTTTCTACAACGAATAACCTACATACTTACATGTTCAGTAGGTAACCCATACTTGTCTATCATTTGGGTTGATTTCAAATTGGTCTAAATGTATATCTATAATGACACCAACAATATCGATTATAGTTTGTTTAAATTAACCAATCACCACACCACACCAAGTTAAAGAAAGGATACTAAATGAGTCTTTCCACATACGGGAATATATAAATATGCTTCATAGAAAACAGCTTCCAAAATCAACGTTATATTAATAACATCAAACTCCAATCACCTGCTCATCACCCATCAACTATACCTAATACTATTACCAAGAAACGAATTATTATCAACAAACACTTCTACTTTACCCTTTGGAATAGCTGCCGTTATAGTAAAGCCTTAGCTGCGATCACCTACAGCCTCTCAAGCGGAGTCATCTCAACTATATCTCGCGAATCGACCGACCGCGACGTAGCGGACTATGGACACCGATGGTTGGTTATAGACGTTTAACGTCGGTTTTCGAGAAAACTTGGTATACACTGTATCTACTATGTTTTAAAGTTATCGTAGTGTTGCTGAGACTAACTTTAATTAAAGTACGTAGTGGCTAAGGCGTCGAACGGACGATCAAGTGGTAGTGAATATTTTTGGACATAGCACCACCAACGTGCACCGGATCAGAAGCAGGTTTAACTCACAGGGGTTGACGAGAGTATTCTATTTATCTGTTACACAAATACGTAGAAATGTGTTTAGTCGATTAACATATTTTTTTCACTGGTTACAAAAACATCTATCCATGAACCAAGCGTGGTTCTAGTATAGTCAAGTGGCCATTCAAGTATTATGATACACTAAAACTAAATTAATCCGATTTCCAATCTCTCTAAACAAACAATCTCGTCATCAACGAAGCCTAAAAATACTCAAGATGAGATGAACCCGATGACGCCGGTAAAAACACAAAGATCCAATTTACGTGGGATAAGAAAAGGAAACCTCTTGCCTTATACAGAATACCTGATCTGCATAGGAATCCGACCAGAATCCCACTCTAAAACCTAACGACTTTAATAGGGCTGACTCTGAGGATATTGACATTCTAAACACACGTTTTATTACTTAGCATTTTGTAGCGAGTTGAATTTAGAATAGTGGAAGGTTCTTCCCTTTCACAGAGATTCTTATCATATAATAACTTTCAACTTCGTCTACGCTTTACAGGCTTTATAACTTATAATTATATCATCATAATTATGACTTTGTTTTGATATTCGTTTGTCTAATCGTTAGTTAAATGGCTTCTCATTGCTGGGAGCTGGCGAGTGTGGCACGCAGTCGAGCTCGGTGCCACGCGCTGCCAGACACAACCCTGCCACTAATTCCTCCTAAAAACCTAATAAACCTTTGCCCTACGCAGGGTTGCCAACCTACACATAACGGGAGACTTTTGACAACATATCAGTACTGGGTGAGAGCTGGGGGTCTAAAAGGCCGCTTTGGCAGAATCATGATAAGATAATATTATGAATCATATTCAAAATCAAAAAATGGTCACAAAGTGACAATTCATAATATCTGTGTAGACAACACGCAATTCATCTGTTTGACAGTTTTGTTTCGAAATTCGTAAAATGGTCAACAAATTATAAATTGCTTTATTGAAATTAAATGTCAAATAGCATAAAGGGGAATTCAGGAAATGAATTGCTTATATAGGAATCGCTTAATGTGACGTTTTTAGGCTATTTATGAATTTCATGTGGATTTTAATCACCATTATTATAATATGAGTTATTTTTACATAGAAACTACGTATCTTATTAACATGGCATATAAACATTCAAAATTATTTACATTATCGTACTTACGAAATAGTACGAGTTTTTCGGAATAAACACTACCTCTGCTCCTAACGTTTTATCCTTCTTATGGTTCCGTACAGCCTCAATATGAATGAAAGTAAAATTATTTTCGGACAAATTGTTCCTGTAACGTTTCCTGTGTCACCCCACCGAAATCATAGCGATTTTCCTCTTACCACATCAGTACGTACAGCCCTGAAAAACGAACACTGAAATACATTTCTTCGAGACGTTAATTAGTTTCTAAATCACGCGAACGTATCGTAAATCTGCGTTTGTTATTTACAATAATATTTATTAGTTCATAATTACTAATCACGAACGCCTTACGTAAACATACGGCCAATTAATGAACATGTAGTCTCATACTCATCCGGCGGCGGGCTGACCACATACAGCTGACATAGATGAGCACATGATAATATGATGGCAATTCTCACAGCACACACACACAATAATATACATATTTAATAGTAACACAGGCACAGCGCGTGTACCGTACGTACAGAGGTAATCGTGGTGTGGGAGCGGCTGGGCAGGCTCACACGGGCGGTCGCGGCGGACGGCGGGCGCTCACTGCCGGAGCCGGCGCCCTGAGCACCCCGCCTTGCCGCGCCCCCCGCACCTCGCCGGAGGCTGAAAATCCCTTTCAGGCGCGAGTTTCGCTGAATTCGCCCTGTAATAAATTAAAAATTATGTTACAAGTACACTCTAAAATTAATCAATGGCTATTACTACCTGGGGCTAAATTGGCGCGTCTGTTTTTTACGCTGTTAAATAATTAATTATTTTATATTCAGGAAATTATGTGCTCTCATTATGTTCCCCTTGATACAAAAAATATAAAACTCGTGTACAGTTTTTTGATTGTTGTTTACCTGACATACTTCTTCTTTCCGTACCTATTTATATTTTAATACATTGTAACGTGTTTGCATGTGACCGCCTCGTAGGTGTAGTGGTTGTAAGCGCTACTGCTGAATATGAGGTCCTGGGTATGATTCCCAAATTGAACAAAACGTTATTGGGTTTTTCTATTTGTAATTAAGCAGTAGCAACCCGGAGTCTGGAGTTGTGACCATTTGATGACAGTAGTCTCGCCCCCAATCGTATGGGACTTAAATATAACTGACGAAATGTGGGTACTAAAGGTACAGCCACAGCTCAATACAGCTCAACCCTTCTGGGGCAACAAAGCGTGATGTTAGGTTATGTGTTTGTATATTTAACGTTAACAATTTTATTTTTTACAGTATTGCGTGGAAATTCGAGCAGTATTTTGACCACCTTCTTCGAGATAAATTGGAAATGATGTACTTACTGGTCTAAGACATGCGAGCAGCGGCCGGTAATATGAAAATCCACATCTGTCATATTTAGCGGCTGAATAAATTACTATGAAAACTCATATTTATCATGTCATTTAAAATAGAATGAACGTTTTTCTTCTTAACATGGCAACTAAGGAGTAACCAAATTTAAATAAAATCTTCGATGCGTTATAACGAAATCGCTAGATCGAAATTTCAATCTAGCTTGGAAATAGAGCTGTTTAAAGTACAATAGAAAGAAATTAACATATTCATTTTATACTTAAATTAATATTATGAGTATTAGTCATAAATTATTGTTGTTCGTCGTTGATTCTGGCATTTATAACCAGTCTGAACTTCCTCGCATTATTTGAGTAAATTATTTTATAAGGCTTAGCTGCAACCAGGCATTTACGGACTTACGTGTGTTTACCTCGGCTTTGCCACGGCTCACATTTTCACGTTCGTCTATAAATGCCTCTATCGCTGACCGCTGCAGTAATGTACTAATTGAGATTTATTCGCATAAAATCCATTCAAAAAATGATATTCAAAGAGCCTCTATCTTACATCTATTACATACTATAAAAATCTTAAGAAAAAAGCTAAAAATATTCAAAATTCTAGGCTTCAAAGCTGTAAAAATTCAATAGCCTTTTAACCCACTGAATTAAAAAGTAAATCAGTGAATTCTATCTCATGAAAACCTCGCTGGGGAACTTTTAAATTTAAATTTAGTGGTTGCTTTGACCGTGGATTGACAGTGACGTCACTGGGCAACGAGCTAGACTAGTCAAGTCTAATGCGTCAATCCACACTGCTTATGCCGTGAACTGGCGTGAACTGCCGCGATTTTATTAATGTGTCTCATCCCTATTAATTGAATAGTAACTCATTGAGCCTAACAATTGATAAAATACACTGGTATTAACTGTTGTTTTCTTAATTTTCCTTACAAAATACTAGCTACGAGTAATAATCTTTTAAGAAAATGTCCGAACTGATCGTGAACTGTTAAATAACACTAAACATATCTGCCGAAGTTGAGCGTAATTTACAAGGCAAAACACACTTAATACAATATTTTGTACATTAATATAATAGTTCATAATATAATCAAAATCAAAATATTTTTATTTCATATAAACCTGCATGGGCACTTATGAAACGTCAGAAGGTAGGTGCACGGTTCCAAAATGTTGTTTCCTATGGAGAAGAGCCGGCAAGAAACTCCACGGTTACTCTTTTAAAAATGATTGGCTTTAACAATGTTTTCAGAGATAAAATGTATGGGAGGACAGTGCAGGCCTGTCAATAATTACCAGGTACTTAGACTAATACAGAATAGAAAATCGTCTACAAATCTACAGTCTGTAAGGCCTACAACGTTCTCCCATTCACAATATGTAAAATAATCTACATAAATAAAATGAACCTAATTAAACATAGTGACATGATTAACATGAAAATCACTAAAAAATTGTTGACATTAAAATTGATGTATAATGTCAAATAATGACGAGAATATGTCAGAATTGTAAAAATAAAAAGAAATAAAAAAGAACATTGAGAGCAGTTAATAGACTTTCACATAGGTATGCTGTTAATGAGGTACCAGGGAAGCCACATGTGCAGAAGGAATTAATGCCAAACTTCCCTGTCTTCAACGTAGTCTTTTATCTTTTAATATGCTTTTTTGATAAGGATACGTTTGATGTGCGTTTTGAACTTTCCATCGCTAAGTTCTGTAACTGACTTTGGCAACTTGTTATAGAAGCGGATACTGTTTATTAGAAATGACTTGCTAGTTTTAGTCAATCTATATTTTGGAATCACAATTTCATCTTTACTACGTGTATTCAGATTATGGAAATCGCATCGTTTTTTGAAAAGGCCTGAGGCCTAATAGTTTGTTTTATTTGACTGTATAATTCAGTTTATTATCATTTATTGTTGACTTAACTACTAATTACAATGTTTTTTAATGAGTTGTATTGCAATACGTAGTTAACTAGCGACCTCGACAGTTCATATTATTCTTGCCAGTGCAACCGGCAGCAAGTTGGTCATGCTCCCTTATATGTCACTGCTTGCGGTAGCGTTGGGGATCGGGTTGGGGGTAATGGCTGATCTTTGTGTTATATATATATATGCTCGTGAACGGGTGCTGCTTGTGGTGACTGCTCGTCTTGCTGACCATAGTTTTGTTATTGTTGATTGTATTAACTTTTTATTACTTTTATTCCAAAGGTCCTAGTTTAACTTTGGTTCCTTCAGGTTATAGCTATATTTACATAATGCAGAATTGCAAATGTAAGCGGGCACGCTCTTTATGCCTGGAGGCTTGTATTTAGATTGTAAGTTCTATTTAGGTTTTTTATTTTTGTATTCTACTTTAGTACCTATAGTTTTCAATGTTTTGTTGGTATATTAGCGTGTGCTAGCTAACATACGGAAAATTTAGTGTTTTTTTTTGTGTTTCGTAATGTTAATTACCTACTATTGTATAGAATCAAGTTCTTCTAACTTATCAGACAGCTGTGCTGCTGGGGAGTTTGTTGCGCCACTTCTTCTTCCCAGCTAAAGCACTAGCAAGTGGTGAAGGGCGGGCGTTTTGGGGGGACTGTCTTAGGTAATTTTGACGATCAAAAAGAGCTCACTCTCAGCCTAGTATAAATAGATGACTTTTGATTTTGTAACGACTTTTGATTTTGATTAGTTTTTTTCGTTAAACAGGAATACTAGCATTTATCTTAAAAGTTAATAAGTTTTATGTTTGAAGAAATACCAAGAAGCCTACCACTGCCTACACATAACATAATATCATACCTGCTTTACCAGAAGTATTTGGCAGAGGTGTTCCTACAGTACCTATGCCCACGTTGTGCCAATCATGTTTAGTTCATCGATTCGCTTTGTAGACATAGGAGCGAAGGTTGAATGATTTTAAAACGGTTTAAAGTCCTTAATTTCCTAAACTGCCGTTCTTCGAAGAGGTCAAATATTCCAAATTCAAAGGTTAACTTCACATATTTTGTGAAGAAATTCCAAATTTTCGTTAATTGTGGCAATTAAAATAGTTGCAGGGTGTTTCAGAGGTCGTTAGGTACTCAGTCAGGCTTCATTTATAGCCCGGTGTTCAGTTTGAACTGGGCCCTAACCTAACTTGATGTTTAATAGTGATACGGTTTAAGGGCATTAGCACTGAACTGATACTGTTAGACATTGACTCAACCAAAGTGGAAATATCAGGTAAACAAGAGACGTAAGTTCAGAGCTGTGAAACTGATTTGTACACAACTCCAGCTTTATTTGCGAAACCTTTTCGAAAGAGTTCGTTCTTACTAGCTTGTGCCTGCAGTGGTTAGCCCGCGTGGAGGTCGAAAATCATCCCACGGGAACCTACTAACGAGATAAAAACGTATCATATGTTTTACTACAGGTTATAATCTAGCTGTGTGCCAAATTTAATCTAAATCCGTTGAGCCGTTTTTGTGTAAAGTAAAGTAAAAATGTATTTGCATAGATTGCAGATACAGTACATAAGATGACAGTTAAAATCCCATATTTTAACTCCTTGATTTTTGCATGCCTATTATAAGGTAGATTGTACAAGGTTACAATCTACCTTATAATAGGCATGCAACATTATTATAACATGAGAGATTTTTTAGATAGATATTACAGTTCAACAATAATCGGCATGGTACTACATTCATATTTAAATAAAAAAACATTAATTACAATATCTGCAATAAAATAGAAATAAAATTAATAAATCAAAACCATGTCACATTTATTACAGTAGGTGAAAAAAAACCCATTAAATCATTCAATAATATAAGTAAGTAGCATTATGATTAAGTAACACACTTCGAAACATCTAAACATTCAAACTTTCAACAAAAAAAGTAGGTATATTGAGGCTTTTTAGTCGTTGCACAAATCTCTGAAATATCGAGAACCCACATACTATAATCATGAAATTATTAAAACCTTGTTTATCAGCTACTCGTTTGGATCACCATAAAATAAAACATAAAAGTGCTACTAGTTGCTCATTATATTAGGTCTTTACCTATGAAATTGCCGTTCTGCAGTACTGGCCATTTCAAATTAAAATAATTTTTGTTTGGCTAAGAATTCTAATTTCAAATTAATTTTATTTTAAAAACATGGATTTTTTTTTCTAAAAGTAGTCATTTCTTTATTGATTAGTGTTACATTTTCATCGCATTTCAATCTTTTTCGTCATCATGGATACGTTAAAAATTCGAGTAATTATGGAATATGAGTACCGTCGTGGCAGCAACGCGGCACAAGCGGCACGCAACATCAACGACGTTTACGGAGCTAACACTACAAACCAACGCACCACCTGTTATTGGTTTGCTCGCTTCCGTTCTGGAAATTTCGACCTGAAAAATGAACCTCGCGGTCGTCCGAAGACTTTGGTCGACAATGACGAATTAAAGGCGATTGTGGAAGCTGATGATACACAATCTACGGCTGAATTAGCAGCAGCTTTCGACGTTAGCGTCAAAACAATATTGGTCCATTTGCGTCAAATTGGCAAGGTAAAAAAGCTTGACAAATGGGTGCCCCACGAACTCAATGATCGCCAGCGCGAAGTACGCGTCGAGACGTGCCTTGCACTGCTCAACAGACACACAAATGAAGGAATTTTGAACCGCATTGTTACCTGCGATGAAAAATGGATTCTGTTTGATAACCGTAAGCGCTCAGCAAGTTGGTTGGATCCTGGTTCAGCACCTAAACAATGCCCTAAACGAAAACTTACCCCTAGAAAAGTGATGGTCACTGTTTGGTGGTCTAGCGCCGGTGTGATTCATCACAGCTTCTTACCAAACGGGGTGAGCATTACTGCAGATGTGTACTGTGAAGAACTGAACACAATGATGGAGAAGCTGGCGCATCTCCAACCAGCATTGGTCAATCGCTCGTCTCCGCTGCTCCTGCACGACAACGCGCGACCTCATACTGCACAGCAGACGGTCTCCAAGTTGCAAGAACTGGGGTTGGAAGCTCTCCGTCATCCGCCCTACTCACCAGACCTTGCGCCTACAGACTACTACTTTTTCCAGAATTTGGATAACTTCTTGGCGGGAAAAAAATTTAATACCCGAGAGGCAGTACAAAATGCCTTTGAAGAATTTGTTGCCTCCCGTCCAGCTGATTTCTTTAAGAAGGGCATCAATAAACTGCCACTGCGATGGCAAAGATGCATTGATTGCATGGGTGATTACTTCGATTAATACAAATAAAAAATTCATGAAAAAATTTTTTCATACAAAACGGCAATTTCAAAGGTAAAGACCTATTATTATTATTCCACAGTTACAAAACAACCTTTAAAAGTTTACACAGGCAAAGTGATTACAAGTTATTTACCTTTAATATATTCTACATTAAAGTAACTTTTTCCAGTACTAGTTGCAATAAAAATCCTGAAAAATATGTATCGTAAGTTGTACAAAAGATGATATTTAAATGTAATTTTATCACAAAGAACGTCGCTAAAAGTATAAATAAGAGGAGTCCTCATTAAAATATACATAAATTATCAAACAAAAAACCAAAGTTTCGTTTGTCTATCAAAGCGAAGTTGGAAAATTACAGCTTTTCATAAAACTTTTCATGTATACGGGGAAGGTTTTGAATTGGAATTGAATGTCTAAAATCGGACATTTTGAAAGTGGTAGAAAAGTCTCAGTAGTAAACCAATGAACTCGATTTTAAATGTAAAGTGAAAAATACATTCGGTCTTTAAAATCGAAACAAAACAAGCAATAACTAAATTTTCAACAGTAACACTTGAAGCATGAATAATGCCTTAATAATATTATGTAATACATAGGTACTTATGTATGATCAGTACGATCACACACACACAATCCCAGAGTGTTAACTGTGACAGTTTCATTGCTGCTTTATTATTATTGTGGTACGGAGCGAAAGTGCATGGGTAGCCGTCACCTCCTTCAGCGAAGGAGGAGGCTCGCGAAGAGGGAGGCGGCGCACGTGAGGGAGAGGCAGTCTATGCGCCTTCACGGCCCTAACCGCCGCAGGAGACGCCCTGGGCGTCGGGAATCCCAGGCTGATTTCCGGTTACCGTATGCGTGGGCTTGCGGACGGCGAGTAATGGGTAGCTCGCTGTCCGGTAAGGACCAAGCCCATGTCGACGGCGCGTTGTGTTCCACGCGCGCCATAAAGAGATGTCAGCACAAACCGATATGGCTCACAAGGGCCGATGCCTGCCAGGGGTGCGCGTTTGTTCGAAAGAGATACCGCCGCCCCTGGCATACAGGCTACTGAGGGAACACGGGTGAGTTTTAGTCAGTAAAAGTCTGACACACCCTCCTGCTCCACCCAGAGTGGGAGAAGTTATTTGATCATTTCCCACCAAAAAAAAAAGAAAGCTAACTAGCAAGGAGCGTATGGTAACTGTTACTGGCGACCATACATATTGTTACTCAACAGTATTATTATGGTAACAAATTGTGTATAAATAAATGAAAAGTATTTTAAATTCCGATAATAATCTAGTCAAAAGAATGTAGGGATAGTTATTCAACCAGCCCTGTATACCTGTTTTATTTGCTCTGTGAAGAGGGTTAACTACGTCGTTATTACATTTTTGCAAAGTATTGTTTTGAGTTCTATCGGAAAACGTTAACTGAGAGTTCCGAAGGTATTTAGGCGATAAATTTAATTATTACAGTGTAGGTTGGTTGTGTTTATTCTGTTTTACCTTGAAATACCCACACGGTATTCAAATATACGTATTAGGAATAGATGTGTATATCTCCAAGCCGATTACGGCTACGCAATATCGACGTCATTTACATCGTTTTTTTTTTACTTACCTTTGTACTTTTCATTGAACCAGCATTACAACATTTAAACTTTTACAAAGTTAAATTGAATGTAATGCCTGATTAATCATAAAATTCGATTTGGCAATGCCATAGATTAGCCAGTGCCAGGTGGCACTTTTTCCTGTTCCTCATGTTAATTAGTTTAATTGCACTTTGTTAGAGTTTGTGATATATTTACTCTAAAAATTCTGCATTATTTCGGCAGCTGCTTTGTAATGCTAAATAAAATCCATTCACTTGAAAAGCGTCTAGACCATAATTCCTAATCTATCACACTTGCCACACTGGAATACCAAGCAATTATGCAAATTATTGTTTACAAGAAGATTAGATATTCGAGCTGAGCACGTTCAGACGAGTTTATCTTACCATTCTATTATCTTCTTAACGTTGAGGTTCTTGAGTTAAACAAGTCCTAAGCGTTATCAACATTATAATAATATAGTCAGCCCACAATAATTAATAGGGTAATGGCCTTTTATATACAGAGAAGAAACCACTCCCAACAAGAAACTGTATTTGAATGTTGTCTATCCCAAATGTACTCGTATTTCATGAAAGTATAAAAGCCCTGTGATGAAAGTCAGAATTAAACAAATAGATAGTTTCATCATCATCATCATTTCAGCCGAAAGACGTCCACTGCTGGACATACCAAGCTCCACCACTTCGACCGGTCTGTGCTTCCCGCAGTTTAAAAATAAATAAATTGAGTGTTCAGTGACAATTTTATTACAGCAAAATGGGACTTCTTAGAGGATCGATTAATATAAATATAATGTTTTATAAACCTTCTACATATTATATTAATCGATAAACTAAGAAGTCCAATTTTGCTGTAATCAAATTGTCATTGAATACTCTATTATATAATTTAAACTACTACTTTTTCCAACAATTATTGCTTGTATTAGATTATTAGATTGTACTTGAAAAACCATCGACGTAAATTGAGATTATTGGACAATTAAGCTCAGATGAAAAACATCTTTGGAGGATTTAAAATTTCAATTTCGGGTTTAAGTATTTGAATAATTAAATCAAAGTACTCTCAATACGTAAGTGGCACTGCAAATTGGCATCCACAGGTACATGATCATATTTTTTTACGTTTTCAATAGATAATTTTGAACCAGACAATACGTACACGCATTCTCGAGAATGTTATCTCCAGCTGGTGTTGTGCCGTCACTTGGTAGGCTCTGTTACTGTTGTTGAAACGAACATTGATCACAAAGCTTAGGGAAATACGAACTCGAACTTCACTCATTTGTAAGTTCTGCTATTTTAGAAATTCTCTTCAGATTTTAGTTTGATCATTTGATCGTTTGGTTTCCGAGCATAGATCCGTTTTGTGACCACCAATGTTGTAAATATATCCATGATATGACATGACTAAAAGGATGCCACGATGCCGTGGCATCCTTTTAGTTTTTCGCTTCAACCCGTCTTTGCCGATCCACTATGACCTGAACCGTTGTTCAACGAAAAGTTCATCGCAATTCGTAGTTCTGTATAATCCGTTTTTCTCCGTAGTTCCCCTGTTACGTTAGGTAAATGTGACAGGTCTTTTGTTTCATTCCTAGAATCATTTAGGCTTTTAAAAGTAAAACACTGGCTAACTAAAATAATTTATTTTGATGTTTTAAGCTTGATTGATGCAGATGTAGAACGCAAGGATCAGATATTTCAAAGAGCAAAGTGGATCATTATTTAGGGTAACTGTAAGCTATGATGCCATAAAAACTAGCATGCAGCAAGGGTTTCATCATTTCAGCCGAAAAACGTCCACTGTTGAACTTAGGCCTCCTACAATTTTGATTTTTTGTTCTAGTACGTTAATCCCTTAGTCGCTTTTTATGATACCCACAGGAAGAAATAGTGTGGTGCTATTCTCTACGCAAGGGTTTATGAAAAGAAAAAAAGACTAAGTTGTGTATCAAACAGTTTCTAATACCGTACGTTTTCCCTTTTCGCATAAAAAATTTAAAACCCTTCGGAGTGAACCTTCACAAAGTCATATGTCCCGTAAGTGATTCCCGCAAGTTGGCACAACGGTACAACATCCACAATATATGCCAACCGGTCCCATGTGGGCGCCACTAAGAAACTTACTCTCTACGCAGAATAAATTGCATGGACGAACTTACTGCCGTACATAATTAAGGAAAACTACAGTCATGGATTTAATATTATTTTTAAATAGTTTTTTTTAAGTGCAGGCAGAAAAAAGGGGTGGCCTGTACCCAGCAATGGATGATTTCGGGTTGAAATGATGATGATGATGACGATGATGTGCAGGAGTAACGATGAAATGATGATGATGTGCAAGAGTAACGGTGATAGATAGGTACTACAGGAATAATTAAAATGTGTAGGTACGATTGGTATGTTAACACTTGTTTCGATCTTGAAATTGGAACGTAATGTCAAATGATACAATGAAGCACAAACCACTATAAATCTCGCCAAATTGAGACATTTAATGGTTACTATATAAGCAAATCGATAAGTTAGGTGCCAATTATTTTAACAACCCAATTATATTGTCATTCGAGGTCAATGACAGTATTCCCAGAAAGACCTATTTGTAAGGAAGCACCATAAGAAACCTTTGAGTTAAGATCACATAAAATATAACTCCATTCTATAACCTATTTTGCCGGTAACAATAAAAAATGTCAAAGATCAAACTGGGGTTGTTTCCAGGCAAAAGATGACTGCCGTTTCTTCATCAACTAATTGGATATTAAACGATGGATGTTCCGCAGAATAACTTGACGGCTGTTATTTTTGGATGGTCGGAAAAGTAATAACTTTTGAAGAGATTTTGAAGGGTTGTCGAGCGAATCATGATATTATGGAAGTAGGTATTTTGTCTTTAAAACATAGACTCAGCTTATACAACACTCCGACTGCACAATCATTAATATAATAAGTTACCATGGTTTCTGTACATTATCATCAGCCTATAATGTTCCCACTGCTGGGACACAGGCCTCCTCTCGGTGAGAGGGATTTGGCCGTAATCCACCATGCGGGCCCAGTGCGGGTTGGTATGACTACATGACTCTTTATTTAAGAAAAATTTCATTCCACACAATTTTGACCACGTAGGTAAAGAAAAGTGTTATCCTTTTCTATGAAACAAAAGATTTGTTTCCATAACCGACGACAAACTTCTTCGCTAGGGGATCTAGCATGATGTGCTGAATTAATGGTTACAGTTGGCGCGTCCATGTCTCTGGCACCCTGCAGAAATTATTTAACATCCTATAGATAAATAAGTGGCAATGGCTAGGGCACATTGCTCGCAGAACAGATGGCCGATGGGGCCGAAAGGTTCTGGAGTGGCGACCGCGTACCGGAAGACGTAGAGTGGGAAGGCCTCCCACAAGGTGGACGGATGACCTTGTGAAGGCCGCGGGTATCCGCTGGATTTCGGAAGCACAAGACCAGTCGAAGTGGAAGAGCCTGGGGGAGGCCTATGTCCAGCAGTGGACGTCTTTCGGCTGAAATGATGATGATGATGAGATAAATGAGTCCTCATTCAGATACACGAAACAGTACCCTACATGCGTAAAACACTTTGAATAACAATCCGAAAGTTCTGAAGGTTACTGCTTATCGATTGCTTCATAGTTTTGAAAATTTCGTCAGCTCAACAATGTAAATAGCGCAATGAACATGGGACGTGTGAACTATGAAAATTGAACCCATTGCGATCAATTGTCTGCAATTCCCCCGCATTCCAAAATGATAGGCAGTTGCGAAGTCTTAACTCAAATTCAAACTATTGTTGCCAACCAGAAACATTTAAACCGCTCCAGAGCAAGTTCAAAATTTATAAAACAGACAACTAAAATCCCTACTTGTGTATCTAGGTCATCTATATGTGTCATCCGGCCATACTAAACTCAAGCTACCTTTGTGGTACACGATAACAGCTCACAGCATCCAATTGAAACCACACACAACACTACAGACACAACCATTAGCCCCTTCACCTCACTTACATCCCTACAAAGATTTAAACATCGAGCATAACTTGATATCGAGACGAAATCGTAATCAATCATCGATTTAAATCGGAAAGTAATTAAACTAAGCGCGGCTTTGAACGTTACTCCCACTGTTGAAGTCGAATCATTCCATCGTTATCGATAAGTAACAAATAATTGTAAAAAGGTAATCAATTCTGAATAGGTATAATGAATGGAATTTTGAAGGTTGTAATAAACTTTGAAGATAAATTAAAGTAATAAGTAGGTAGTCGCAAATATAATATCGAGCATATTTTATAAGCTATAACTAGTGCTTAGCTTCGTTCGGTACGATAGAAAGTTTGACAAAATATGACTTCTTAAACTTTATAATGGACTGTAAAAACATTGTATAAAAACTTTGGAGGTTTTCAACATTAAAAGTTTTGACAAATATGTTGGAGTAGTCAGAAAGTTTTAATTAAGACGCCTGTATCTTAATTAGTTTTAGCAGACTAAACCAAAAAATACGCCAACAAAATATTACGTAACTGAAAATTTCCTACTACCAGCTTACTTGATTTCACTCATATGTGTGTAGTTTTACTCAAAATCAAAGTCAAATTAAATTAATTTCAAATACATAAAAGGATCGTCAAAATTTACAATGAAAAAATAGAATTGAATCTCGTTGCCCGTTCCAAAAGATACTGAAAACATTGCTTTACGTTCTATACACTACAATGCTGTATGAACATATATACTTCTGTAACATTGCTTCAATATAAAAGCCTACCTCCACCTTTCTCCACAAACACGTAGATAAACGCAATAATTTAGTGCTCCCGTCTTACGTGATCCAATTAGGAGCTGGCCTGATCTGCAGGAAAAACATCAGCCAAGAGATTGTCGGCCGCACCAGTCGTAAAGGATCTTCTTACATCCAAACTTATTATGTTTTCAGGGTGTTGTACAGGTACCTGCTTTTTTTTGAGTAACTACTTATAAAATCCAAAGTATACAAACGATTCTACAATCTAAACCAAAACAATTTAATGTAATTTTGGGAATGCTGAGTTGATTGATGTGCTTCATAATTTAATGGTAATATCATTTACAGACACAGTATGTAAACTGTAAAGAAAAATAAATTGTTAGTCAAACACCCGCCTCATTTACTTTCTGATTATACCACGGGTATCAAAATAATATTATTAAAAGAAAAAATACACAAAATTAGCATCTAAATTAAATGTTGATAGAATTTGGAAGGCAATCTGGATTTATTAATATTCATCCTTCCAAAGTATAAAAGAAACGGTAATCCAAATTAATTAAAGTTCCCGTAAACAAGGAAATCCCGAAGGTAGGTAGCATCGGTTGCTATGGCAACAACGGCTTAATAACTGTGATTGCTCAGAAATAATTACATGGGGTTAAATGTATAGGTTTTAAGTTGGAATTTAAATAATACTTGTTAGATTCACACAAAGCATGACATAATCAAACGCTGGAATTTCGAATTACACCTATCAAGTCTATTACCAACAAATCACAAATTCCAACAATTTGGCGCCACAACTAAAGTGACAGGAGGCGTCATGTGTCATGACGGCGTTGTGACGTCATCAAGTGCTTGTAAGTGCGTAGTTACAACTTTGGCTGTAACTTCCAAGGTGGGTAATTTCGCATAACTACAAAAGTTTTAAGTTCATCTTGAATTAGTTATTCTACACTGTGTTTTGGTAACAGCGTGAAGAGGAATTCAAAAGGGGTTTGTACGCAGATTCAGTGGTTTTGGAATCTAGGTTGATCTAAAAAGTACGTGAATATGTATCGTCTACTCAGGTACCGACTTATTCTTAATTCTCGTTGTAAGAAACCTAAGCTATTAAAAAAAGAAAATTTTAAACTCCATAAAACGCTCTAAAGTTTAAAATATTAGATGTTCATAAGACCATCAAAGAGTTGCGGTTAAAATATTCCGTTTTTACATTTTTATAATTCAGTGCACAGAACAGTTTCAACTTGAAGTTTTATGGTGATTAATGAATAAATTAAGGAAGCTTCGTCTAGTCTGCGAAGAAAACACTTTTATTTGTACAAATTGGTAGAGAAAAATGTCAGAATCAAGATTATTGAACTTGTTTCTATTCATCTGTAGTAATGCGGAAACAAATGAGGTGCAGGTAGATCCCAAGGCTACCTAGTCTTAAGGTCTATCTGCACCTCATTTGTTTTGAGTTTTTGACATGACAATTCGCTCAACAGTCTGTATCCACATTACTGCTGAACGAATTGACATGGAAAGTTAAACTATTCCGACCAAGTCCAGTCTATAGATCTTTACCCATTTTTTTTTTTTTTTTTTTTTTTGGGTGGGAAATCATCAAATAACTTCTCCCGCTCTGGGTGGAGCAGGAGGGCGTGTCAGACTTTTACTGACTAAAACCCACCCGTGTTCCTTCAGTAGCCCTTAAGCCAGGGGCTGTGGTGTCTCTTTCGAACAAACCCGCACCCCTGGCAAGCATCGGCCCTTGCGGGCCCCATCATTTTTTGTGCTGACATCTCTTTGAGGCGCGCGTGGAACACAACGCGCCGTCGACTTGGGCTTGGTCCTTACCGGACAGCGAGCTACCCATTACCCGCCGTCCGCAAGCCCATGCCTACGGTGGCCGGAAATCGGCCTGGGATTCCCGACGCCCAGGGCGTCTCCGTATCCTGCGGCGGCTGGGGTCGCGAGGGCGCATATGCTGCCTCTCCCTCACGTGCGCCGCCTCCCTCTTCGCGAGCATCACTGCTTCGCTGAAGGAGGTGACGGCTCCCCATGCCCTCTCGCTCCGTACCATGGCCTGTACCAGGGCCGGACGCGAGAGATCGCCGCCGCCGATCGCCTCCACGAGGACACGGCGGTGCTCCGCCCAAGCAGGGCAGACCGCCACCGTGTGCTCCACCGTGTCCTCAGGGCGATCTTCGCAGTGGAAACACCCGGGCGTTTCCTCCCGCCCTATCCGAAACAATCTTTACCCATAAGACCCATCAGAGACTAAGTTACACATTGAAAGCAGGGCACTACAAACCATCTAGCAAAAAAACAATCTAGGCATAGGTATTATCTTTTTGCGGATGTCGCTTCGTGCATTCGTATTTGCCTGTTTAACGACATCATGTTGAACCGAGCGACCGACCACAACATACTTACTAAGAGCCTAGTATTATCTACAAAACCATCTACAAAACTTGGTCCATCATTTCCCAACTCGCCTATAATCTATTTGATACAACTGAACCTTGCATAATACTTTCAAAGGCCGGAACTAATAAAATATAATCGTTTTCCACATGAACTATAACTTCGAGATAACTTGGGCTTCATAAGTTGCCCAGTTACCGCTCGTGGCACGGGCGGGAACGTTACGGTCCATAGTACGGAGGGTTCCAGAGGTAGCGAGGATGTTATGTGCCGGTTTATGCGAAGTCATTCGCGCCACTCAAATATTAAACAGTACCGATCTTTGTACTGTTGTGTTACGTAACGCACTGGAAACTGGTTGTGTATTAAACGCAGTGGAAACGTGTTGGCAAATTGAAGGTTTTGAAAATTTGTTGGTGAATTAGATTTTAATCAGGTTATGCTAGTGGATAGCACTGTAGTACGTAGTACTTTTACAATTTTGGGAAAAGAGAAAGACAACGGAGAAAAAAAATATGGAAATACAACATTTACCAATGTAACAATAATTGACAATCATAAGGAAACGCTTCACAAAAACAGCTCAGTGAAAAGAAACACTCATGATACATGAATACGTTTTTATTCGGGGAATAATTATATTTTTAAACGTCTCCTAACTTTAAGCAACGTTTATAAATAAGACGGATTATGTTCCGTGAAAAGGAAACAAAGATGACATATTATTTTGACGACCGAATAAATAGTAACAACCATGTAGTATGCCAACCACTTCCGTCCTCTACATAACATTCCAAAGCACCTTTTCCTTACACTTTAAACGCAAACAACTCATTAATTTTAACAAGGCACTCACTCGTTCAAAATCCTATAAAAAGCTAAAACAAAAGCACGATAAGTGCCAATAAAATGTAATAGGCTTTACCTGTCAATATACTGTGTATGAAGAAGTCATTGGAATTGAAAACGAGCGAAATGTAACGATTTTGAATGGAATAATTTAACATTTGATTACATTTGAAATCAATTTAATTAAGCTGCGGGTGATCTGGCTCATTACAGTATCTGCAACGATCCGGTATAAATGGTGTTGATAAACGGGTGAAACTATACAGGGTGCTTGTCTGCGGGATCGTGTGCATGATATTTGTTTTGAACACGATCGTTTCCTATTAAATAACTGCATCCTTTTCTCAGAGGGGCTTTAGCGCGGTTAGTCCGTGAATGGATTACCATCTTTACATAACAAGACGAGGGGTCTTGTGCCTCGGAAAGCACGTTAAGCAACGGCTGTCAGTCGTGGATATTTGACAGTCGTTACGGGTTGTCAGCCCGAAAGTCTGACAACCAGTCTTACCATTTGGTATCGTGTTACGTTAACGGGGTTGTGAAGTTCAGATAGGCAGTTGCTCCATTTAAAATACTGGTATTCACCTGCATCCGGTTAGACTGGAAGCCGACCCCAACATAGTTGGGAAAAAGCTAGGCAGATGATGAAATCACGGAAAGTTTCGATATTCAAATTATAAAAATAGGGCGATGTCTGGGGACAGAGGTGATGAAGCAATTCGGCGGCAGAACAGACTAAGTTTTTTTTTTGCAAACACCTAATTTTTAATACCTGTACTGAACAACGCTTGTAGCCCTACCCTACCCCCTACCTACCCTTTGGGAAATCCCACTTGAAAATGAACACTCAAAAATCTATCCATAGCTTGATGAGAATTAATCAGAACTGTTACCCGTTAGAGGCGAGGCTATAATTTAGTAATAACAGCATCATAACTGGCTCAGCCGCGACTACAAAGTAGTTTGGTATTCATGAAGTGGCCAATTGTTGTCAACACTCGCGTTGTTTTCTGCTCGTATTATGGAACGGCGACTGCGGTTGCGTAGCAGTTGCTCTGACCACAATGACTTGGCCAAAATGAGTTGTATTTCATGACGTTAATCATGCATGAATGTTTCTACACTACCTACTGGTTATGTAGTTAGTTACTCAATGGCATGATCTATTGACTTATTAGAAGAGATGCCTACCAGCGAAGAAGATACAATATTGGCTAATTGGGAAAATGCAAGGCACACGGCACAGTCACATTACAGCCATTTATTTCTCATGTAATATAAGCCCCATGCAAATAATTATCCTAGCACAAAATTCAGACTCCAGACCGTGTAGGAAAACCGAATAACACTTGGTCGTCCAGAGTACGAACCCTACGCTCAATAATCACACCGACGAGGCTGTTTAGTAATTTAACTTATATAACCCGAAATGAAATGCCTCACTAACAATGCAGTTTTATTATTAGAAGGGTTCTCTCCTAAGCCCTTATTAGAAGGTAAAACAAACGCCCTGATACGCACTACACTTGTTTATAATTTAGTAAACAATAAACGCGGCCCAACTACCCCTTACTTTAAATAAATTAGTTTTAAGGACCACTCGCGTTAATCTCATATAATAATTTTGATTGTTTTGTAGTTAATTTGAACCTTTTAAGAGGCATTAATCAGATTCTGTGCTGATTTTATAATTTAATGTTGTCTATGTTTAATTTAGTTTTAGTTTATGGATTTTGGTGATTTTAAATGGCTGTATTGTTATCGTTTAGTCCAATAAAACGTGTTGGTAAATATGTAATTTTTCCCAACGATACAGAATATTAAAATAATTTTAAAAATTACCAGCTGCAAAATAAGTACGAGTATGTATCCATCGAATCTTAAGCACTTTGATTTTGACCATTGTAAATTCCTGTATGAAAATTCACTTGATCAAATACCCATTTGATCAGCTACATTAGCAACATGACAGCAACAGTAGCGCGATAGTTGCCTGTCCAACTTACGTGCTAAGCTCAGCGTTGCCACACTCAGACCACGCTCATTTATCATTTACTCAACCATACAGAGAGCCAGACTCAACTTCAACCAGTTTGTCAGAGGCTACGACTCTAAAGCCATTGTAGCTGTGCTCTGTCCCTGACTCGGTGTAAGGATTTCTATTCTGGATATAACGTTTCTATTTCAGCCTTGAACGGTAACATTTTGCTCCACCATTGTTATAAAAATGGTTGCCAACTCGACAATAAATCTCGTTAGTCATTCCATCTAGAAAATATTTTTGTATTAGTAGTTTTAAATGCAAAAATGTGAAGGCCTCTTAGAGCACAGAATGTTCACAAAATAAAAAAGAAATGGCCTTTTCACTTGTTTTCGACAATATTAATTTCGACATTGCTTTCCTAACTAAACGTTCACAATCATTGGACAAATTGGATCTCGTGTTTCAATTATTTTTTCTCAGTAAAAGCAATACTTTTAGTTGCTCGTTAATAATGGAAATAACATTTCTATGTGTACGTCTGTGTCTGTGAAATTTTGAAAATCTAAATGAGTGGGTTCAAAATTTGGCTACGAATTTGGTGTCTTCAATAGCGTCCTTCTTTTTCTGTAACGTGCGGTAACAGGATGCTCAGAACATGATATTAAGAATCCAATCGTTTGTGGAACAGCACCACATTTAAACTCTAGGGCAGAGTCATCTATGAATATACATCTGAACAGGTACTTATCTTCGGTCATCCTGGGTCCAGACTTTATTAAATGACTTAGGTACATGTTCCCTAAGGCGCATGTCCAGGTGGGAGATTTTCAGTAGATGGAAATAAGTGTTAAGACAGAAAACCACTGATTATCATGTTAATATTAAAGTTTTAATACGAAAGAAGTAAATGTGTGAATTACAATTTATTATGTATAGAACGGACAATAAGCACGTTAAGGATGATTTGTTTGTTTGTTTGGGAAATGCTCTAACTTACGAATATCTTTAGTAAATACGAGGCTTTTCAACAAGACCTGTGTAAGCGTATGCAAGAAGTTATGCTCGAGAATGGGTGCTACTTGTGGTGTCTGATCGACTTGCTGAGCGTAGTTTTGTTATCGTCATTAGTAAATGTTTATTAATTTTACTGCGATGGACCTAGTTTACGAGTAACATTATTTTCTGACTTAGAGTAATAGCTGAATGAACATTATGGATTCGCATGGAGCATTGCACTACCCTTTATGCCTGGAGGCTTTTATTTAGGTACACAGTTCTGTTTCCATTTTTATTTATGTTTGAATCCGATAGCATCCGATCTCATTTCATACTAATGAAATGAAATGTTTATTTATTTAAGTAGATGTGTTATGCCCATAAGACACTTTTTCACGTCAATATTTTAAAGCTACATGGCGCCGGCATTTCCTAGCTGCCTGATCATGTAGTATATTTTATACCGTGTTGTGTCATCCCATATCATCTTATATTTTGGTCATGTTTTTGGTAACCTTTTTCTTGTCAAAAGATACTGTGAAAATGAAAACTATTTTTCGCACTTCAGTCTTTTTTGAATGCCGTTCAATAATTCGTACTTGTACACTCTTTATTCATTGTATATACGGTAAATTCACAACTGACTTAGAATAACATGACTATTAATGGCAGAGTAACATAATTATTAATATCTATCATATACAAGTGTGCGTCTGTAAATGTGTGTGATGATTCGTGTACCATTATGAAATGGCTAAAATGTTACTACTAAGTTCGCTGAGTATCTGACGTTTGATTAAAGATTGAGTGAACCACTTTTTTAAGTCTATTCCGTGTGGAATTATAGAGGTCCGTTGTTGGGAATTTATCGTTATATAATACAGATAGACCCAAGAACCTTAACATCTTTAGCTAATTAGTGGAGGCCGAAGGTACTGATAACGAAGTGGTCCTTTTTTATACGTCTGAGTGGGTCCTACTCGTTTTCACAAAAACAAGAATGACAAGTTACGTACTTAGGTGTGAGCTATCAAATGGCGACAACAATAGTGTGAAATAAGCGAATAAGTAGTATATTAACATTTTTATACTTCCTTGTCGCTATTCGTAAAAATAAGAGTGGCTAGTAACGTTATTAGGTGAATAATAGACTGAACAAACCGACGAAATAGTTTTCATTTTCAAACTACAGAGTCGCTTTTCGCAAAAATGAGAGTACCTAGTAACGTTATTAACACTCTTATTTACGCAATCTCATCAATCTGTATCAAAAGCGACGATTTGTAATTAAAACTTATTTTCACATAATTCTCTCCATTTTTGATACTATTCGATAACGCGCGTTTAATAACGTTAGTTGGCACTCTTATTTTATTGATTTGTCAATGAAAACTTTTTATCCCCTTATTTCACTATTTTATATGCACGTTGAAAAGCATATCAAGTTTTTTTTTTTTTTTTTTTTAAATTGGGCTTAGCTGTGTACCTTTTAGTACCTTTCTATTACCAGTCTTTTGGGCTAAGTTATCCAAACAAAATTCCACTTATTATTATAGGGAAGCGAGCATAAACAGTAAATTAACGTGATTCCAATCTGATTGAGAAAATCTTAGCAATAGAATTAGTGATAATGAATTAATAACATCGCCACCAATATTCTAATGGCTTGACAGTATGCTCAGTGAGTACGTAAATCTTGCTCGTCTATGTGTACTCTATGTAGAACAGTGGACACTTACCAAACAAACTAGTTGAACAAATCTTAGTGTCTGCTTGTGATTCACAAACTTGGTCAGTCAAGTCCAGCGAGATTGGTAATTTATGCTTTGTTACCTCCACAACACTTCAGATAGAAATCTAGGTTCAATTCAAACTTAATGTAAATTGTAACGTTTCGGTTACGACTGAATTTCGGCTGAATGAAGAATTGAATCAAGACTACGTACTTTCTAGTGTTCCTCAAATAGAGCCTTGACGCACAAACCACGTGGCCTACGTTAGTCATATTCACCATTTTTGACACCTAAATCACCAAACCAAAAAGCCAAACAACACGCAACTCTAGCGTTAGTTTAAGATAAGCGTGAAAGAAAAATTATTTGTCTTGAAATTCATAATGATAAATAGTAAGCTAGGTCTAAATATGTAAAGTCAGGACGAAAAGTATACCCATCCACATGCTATTCTTTTGTAAGGGCGAGGTGTGCGGGCGCTGAGTAGGGCTGACAGACCAGATAATTTTTTGTACTTTGTTCAGAAAACTTTACAACTTTTTAACTTCGCAGGTTTTACCAACTTTAAGTAGAGTTATTTATTTACGCGACGGGAGTGTCTTTGTTATGTTTTCTAAAATTCTCAGTCCCTAAAAGGGAGGAAAAAATATTGCTTTCTTAAGTTTGGTGTCTCTGGTTTAATAAAATTTACAAAAGTTTTTCAACTTATTTCTTTAAGAATGTATTTTAACCCTCTTTAACGAGTGCAATAACAGTAGAAGGCAAAATTA
This sequence comes from Polymixis flavicincta, assembly GCA_949987655.1. Lineage (NCBI taxonomy): Eukaryota > Metazoa > Arthropoda > Insecta > Lepidoptera > Noctuidae > Polymixis > Polymixis flavicincta. The sequence continues at coordinate 28,614,395 of OX465173.1, read as the reverse complement.
TCGTGACTGGATTTTCGAGCATGAATTGATGCTCATGTGTGTGCATGAATAGCCTATGCACCTCACACAAGCGGAACGGTAACAAAAAAAACTTTTTTCAAAAAAATAACAACCGACTTCCAAAAAAACACTACAAAGTGCAAAATAACTTTAATTTCGGAAGTCGGTGACTTTGGAGGTGTAGGCATTTTAATTTTTTGTCACCGCCTTCCGAAATTAAAGTTATTTTGCACTTTGTAGTGTTTTTTTGGAAGTTGGTTGTTATTTTTTTGAAAAAAGTTTTTATTTTTTACTTTTTAGTTACCTACCCCACACCAATTCGAAATTTCATCATCCTTGGGGTCAAAACAATGCATATTTATGCGATAGCAACATTCGCGGTTGATTTTCTGTAATGTTTTGAAGAGTTCCGTTGTCTGTCTCCGAAACGCATCATCAGATCTATATGAAATTTATATGGGACCATTTCGAAATAAACCCCTTTCGAATAAAAAAAGAATTTTGCAAATCCGTCGATATACGACGGAGTTATGCCCGAACATACATAAAAAAAAAAAAAAAAAAAAATATAAACATGTCGAATTGATAACCTCCTTCTTTTTGAAGTCGGTTAAAAATAAATTTTTATCGCGCAATCTAGTCAGCAAAGGACATAAAGCTATTCTACAAAGCATTAAAACAATTCCCAACGATAAAAATACCGAATAAAACCAACTTTATAGCGAGCAACCCTAGGCAAGAGGGCAAGAAATGTAAGCGCTACTCATTAAGAATTAATTCCGACGATAAATCCGAGGATGCCAAGGTCGCCGCCCCTACCCTCGGATAAGCTGCTCATCTGCATACCGGCTAAAGGCTGCGCATGGAAGTTTCTTGGCAGCCAGCTTACTTTTGTTGGAGAAATTGTCGCTTCTTTAGCTAACTTAGAGAAAGGTAAGATACTGCGAGTGAGCAGTGTTTACACCGTGGCTGATGAAATGGCGAACACTTGAGTTCTTGAAGTTGTCGAAGTAATTAATAATATATCAGCAAAAAAATTGACCTATTTTAACAGAGATAAAGTATTCTAGGCTTTATATAGCAGTCATGTTATGTTATGTTAAAATATTCTTACAATGGATTTATATTGTTAAGGCAAAGTTGTGGCTTGAACTTTTAGCGAAGAAGTCTAACAAAGAAACCACACAAATCAACTGGTTACCGCAAACAAATCAAATTAGTAGAGGCATAATATGAACTTTATATTAATTATATTTTTTGTTGACTTTCCTCTCACTTTGTGCTAAAGCCGTACAGAGGGCAGCCTGTGGTGTCAATAGCACTAGATTATCCACACTAAGACGTGTTAACATGAGTCTGTAATTAACAAATGGACGGAACAATTTGAAGGGTTCAACATTTTATAATATTATGTTACCTTTTCCTATTTCTGTCTAAGAAGCATTTTACCAGAAGTTTGTCTTAAACTTTACTAAGAATGTATCTAAACCTATATCTACTTATCATGAATTTTCTTTATAAATGTATTCAAGTTGATCTTGTCAACTCCCTGTACATACGAAAACAGAAGAATGAAGGACTAAAGGAGCTGTTTGACAAATTAACAGTTTTACTGTCTATGGCTTAGTAGTAGCCGCGACTTACGAGTAGTAAGTTCGAACTCAAACAAGCGTTTTACTTTGTGTAAATTATTTCTTCATCGCTGGTCTCAAACCGGTTAAGAAAAACATCGTGAGGAAACCGCTACGATCTACAACCCCCGCACTGAGCCCGCGTATGATAATTGAATAGTTATGACCCCAAATAAATAAGTTCGTAGTCATAGTTCATAGTCTTCATGACGGAGCGATTTTATACAACATTTGTATAACAAAAACCACTCAACACAATCTTTAGTGTACTCGAAAACTAAAACCCAGTGTTTCGATTAATGTAAATGAGTCTTTACAGAGTACTAAGAAAGTGTTAAGTGTTTAATAGCAATCGGTTTGAAGGAACGCATTAAGCAATGTAAACACTGTAATGAAAGCAACCGTTTGATGACTCAGAGGCTAGAAAATATAATCAATTAATAATAAATTTTAAAATTAATTACAAAGCTCAATTACTTAATAAACCATTATATTTTTAGTAATTTAGGTGCCTATGGTTAAATAAGGTAAAATGTATATCTATTAACATAAATATTTTCATATTGAAATTATGAGTTAAATATTCTCATTGAATTTTAAATTAATTTAGGACTGATTTTACCAATGAAACTGAACTTGATAAGTAATATAAACGGCGTTTAACATAAATGTATGTCAGAGTGAATATTTTCCAACAATTATGACACGGACAGCTCTTGAACGCGGTCTAAATGTCCTGATCGTGTTTTGTTTCATTGGTGAAATTCTCCCATAATGTCCAATGATTTACATGAAAACGAGAGTAAGTAATTATTATTTAATTTATAAGTTTGCTTTTCAATTTAATTCATGGTTTATTTTCGTCATCTCTTTAATAATAAGAATAATATATCTTGACGAATAACTACCGGAGACATATTATGAAGGACGGGACGGTGGACGTGTGTCGGGCATGTCACCGTCCGGGTGAGTCCATCAGACATATTATCTCTGGTTGTTCTCGTCTGGCTAACGGCGAATACTTGCACAGGCATAACCAAGTAGCCAGGATTATTCATCAGCAACTTGCTTTGCAATATAAACTTGTGGATTCTGAGGTACCGTATTACAAGTATGTGCCCGACCCAGTTCTTGAAAATGACCATGTCACGTTGTCGACTATGCTGGGACCGATCTATCATTACTGACAGGACTATTGTAGCCAATAAGCCTGATATAGTGGTGATAGATCGGTTAGCGCGCCGCACAATTATAGTCGATGTTACCATTCCACATGACGGGAACCTCGTGAAAGCTGAGAAAGAGAAACAAATTAAATATCTTGACTTAGCTCACGAGGTTGTTGACATGTGGAATGTGGCCTCGGCTGTAATTGTGCCGATAGTTGTATCAGCTAATGGACTGATGGCCGAAAGCCTCGATCAACATCTCTCGAGGCTCTCGTTAGGCGGTTGGATCAAAGGCCTGATTCAGAAGGCAGTACTCCTCGATACGGCTCGTATCGTGAGGAGGTTCCTGTCTCTGGAGCCCTAACCACCGGTAGCTTGGACCCTGCTCCCGATGCCGGTGGACCACTATTTTTTATATTTTTAAATGTTTTTGTTAATTTACTTTTATAAAAATATTTAAAAATGTAAATCATAAGGAATAAAAATAAATAAAGGAAAGAATAATATTATCTCTAACTAAACTGAACTGATACTTAAGGGATTATCAGCTAATCATCATTTTCCTGCCCATATCCCAATTTATTTAGGGGGAAAATGTAGTTTTCTTTTGTCGGACTTTTATAGCCATTGAAATTCATATTTAAAACTTTCCTTACGATATTATCCTCATTCCTCCGTATCACAAGCCCATACCATGACAACTAATTTCCACAAAACTTTTCAATTACCGGTGCCACTTTTAGACCTCCTCTTATGTACTCTTTTCTTATTCTATCCATTAGTGTAACACCTTAACGTTCTCATATCAGCTGCATGTAATTGCCTATTGTGGCTCAACTTTTTGACCCATACAAGACAGGCACCGCTGTGGGTGCCTTCATTGAGGCGCCAACCAGCCCGCCGGTTGAAGGCGTCCCATGGGTCATGGCCATCCGGATAGTCCAGAGATACCGCACGATCTCCGGTGAGACAGCGGGACTCATTGCCTGATTGCCGCCGTGGGATCTGGAGGCAAAGGTATCATACGCTACTCCAGATCAATGAACACCATATGAATGGCCTTGGGTGCGTCTGAATTTCTCGCAGAATCTCGGCGTAGTGCAAAACTGGCGTCCACGGTTCTTCGACCTGGTATTAACCCAAACTAGTTCGAGGTAATCTCACTCTCCTCTCGCAATCATTTCTCAATTACTTTCTTACATACTTTCATACTATGTGAGACAACAAGCGGTTATCAGCTAATGTGATATTTATTTAAAAATCATCAGTGGAGAGCAATCCCTAATGTTAAAGTTTTGTTGGAACGTATTACATTACTTATAACTTTTAGATGTCAAGTAGAAATACATCACGGAATACATGTTGTTTTTCTTAAGAAGGCGTCTAAACAAATATTCTTAAGTGAAGTAGATTACTAGTTATAAAAATATTAAAATTGACTACAATGGAATCAACTGATTGATTTATAATTACAATTTAATAAGATTTAAAACTGGACACCCTCTTTTAAAACGTTAAGCAAACCACGCTATAACCAAATGCGTATGGTAGTGGGTACCTTAAATGTTCTTAAAAAGAAAATAACTGAATAAAATGGAATCTTCAAATAATAAAATAAAATTCAATCTAAGTGGTGTTGACTCAAAAGATATCAATTGAAGATGATTATTTTTCTTTCGACAGACAAATTAATGTAAACGAGAGCCATTGCCCTTTTATTTTAAAACGTTTTTTATGATTTATTTAGTGGTATTCAATCTTTATTACGCCTCATTGGTTAGCAACTTAATACCTTTCTAGCTGATTTTGTTTTTAGTATTTCAGTGAAGGTTATAAGCAATATAAGGTCGTCAGGCTTTTCATTTTGAACCGTTTCTTGGTGACCGGGAAACATTAGCAAACTTTATTCTAGTTAAAAGTGGTGCCTATACCTACACTACGTTAGATTTTACTCCCCTCTTTCCATCCAATATTGTAGGTATCTTATCTTTATTTCATGGTACCCATAACGTTAAAGAACACATAACAGTTGTTGAGTTTGTTAGAGATTAAGTACTGCCGAAAAATGACAGAGTTCTGTGCAGCATCGTTTATTGATATTAGGTCTTTACCTATGAAATTGTGGGCACGCCACGATTGCGGCGGTAAGTCCCCTCTTTGAGGAGTGGTTTGAGAGGCGGCATGGCGTCCTCACCTTCCGCCTGACGCAGGTCCTCACCGGACACGGTTGTTTCGGGAGGTTCCTGTTTCGGATAGGGCGGGAGGAAACGCCCGGGTGTTTCCACTGCGAAGATCGCCCTGAGGACACGGTGGAGCACACGGTGGCGGTCTGCCCTGCTTGGGCGGAGCACCGCCGTGTCCTCGTGGAGGCGATCGGCGGCGGCGATCTCTCGCGTCCGGCCCTGGTCCAGGCCATGGTACGGAGCGAGAGGGCATGGGGAGCCGTCACCTCCTTCAGCGAAGCAGTGATGCTCGCGAAGAGGGAGGCGGCGCACGTGAGGGAGAGGCAGCATATGCGCCCTCGCGACCCCAGCCGCCGCAGGATACGGAGACGCCCTGGGCGTCGGGAATCCCAGGCCGATTTCCGGCCACCGTAGGCATGGGCTTGCGGACGGCGAGTAATGGGTAGCTCGCTGTCCGGTAAGTACCAAGCCCAAGTCGACGGCGCGTTGTGTTCCACGCGCGCCTCAAAGAGATGTCAGCACAAATAGTGATGGGACCCGCAAGGGTCGATGCCTGCCAGGGGTGCGGGTTTGTTCGAAAGAGACACCACAGCCCCTGGCTTAAGGGCTACTGAAGGAACACGGGTGGGTTTTAGTCAGTAAAAGTCTGACACGCCCTCCTGCTCCACCCAGAGCGGGAGAAGTTATTTGATGATTTCCCAGCCAAAAAAAAAAAAAAAAAAAAAAAAAAACCTATGAAATTGCCGTTCTGCAGTACTGGCCATTTCAAATCAAAATAATTTTTGTTTGGCTAAGAATTCTAATTTCAAATTAATTTTATTTTAAAAACATGGATTTTTTTTTCTAAAAGTAGTCATTTCTTTATTGATTAGTGTTACATTTTCATCGCATTTCAATCTTTTTCGTCATCATGGATACGTTAAAAATTCAAATAATTATGGAATATGAGTACCGTCGTGGCAGCAACGCGGCACAAGCGGCACGCAACATCAACGACGTTTACGGAGCTAACACTACAAACCAACGCACCACCTGTTATTGGTTTGCTCGCTTCCGTTCTGGAAATTTCGACCTGAAAAATGAACCTCGCGGTCGTCCGAAGACTTTGGTCGACAATGACGAATTAAAGGCGATTGTGGAAGCTGATGATACACAATCTACGGCTGAATTAGCAGCAGCTTTCGACGTTAGCGTCAAAACAATATTGGTCCATTTGCGTCAAATTGGCAAGGTAAAAAAGCTTGACAAATGGGTGCCCCACGAACTCAATGATCGCCAGCGCGAAGTACGCGTCGAGACGTGCCTTGCACTGCTCAACAGACACACAAATGAAGGAATTTTGAACCGCATTGTTACCTGCGATGAAAAATGGATTCTGTTTGATAACCGTAAGCGCTCAGCAAGTTGGTTGGATCCTGGTTCAGCACCTAAACAATGCCCTAAACGAAAACTTACCCCTAGAAAAGTGATGGTCACTGTTTGGTGGTCTAGCGCCGGTGTGATTCATCACAGCTTCTTACCAAACGGGGTGAGCATTACTGCAGATGTGTACTGTGAAGAACTGAACACAATGATGGAGAAGCTGGCGCATCTCCAACCAGCATTGGTCAATCGCTCGTCTCCGCTGCTCCTGCACGACAACGCGCGACCTCATACTGCACAGCAGACGGTCTCCAAGTTGCAAGAACTGGGGTTGGAAGCTCTCCGTCATCCGCCCTACTCACCAGACCTTGCGCCTACAGACTACTACTTTTTCCAGAATTTGGATAACTTCTTGGCGGGAAAAAAATTTAATACCCGAGAGGCAGTACAAAATGCCTTTGAAGAATTTGTTGCCTCCCCCGTCCAGCTGATTTCTTTATGAAGGGCATCAATAAACTGCCACTGCGATGGCAAAGATGCATTGATTGCATGGGTGATTACTTCGATTAATACAAATAAAAAATTCATGAAAAAAATTCGTTTAAATTTTTTCATACAAAACGGCAATTTCATAGGTAAAGACCTATTATAAAGCTAATAGTAGATATTTAAAAAAACTCACACAGGTCTAAAGCTAATATATTTTGCTTGTATTTAATTTGAGACAGCACGTCAGAAACCAAACACCACACCACAAAAAAGGCTTTTACTGAAATCAAAGCGGGCGTTGTGTGACAAACGACTCGAGCCGGCACGGAACGTTGAGGCACAGTGCGGCCCGGCACGATAATTTTGGTGCGGTTCGCACAGACAGACACGTGAACAAACAAAGTGCTAATAAGCTAATAATAAGCGAGCCCAACACCAGATGGCCCAATATCGATTAAAATAATTAATGTATAGATTTTTGGTTGCTTCAACTTTAACATGACAAGCAATTTTACGAGTTTAAAACTTCCCTGACAAACAGTTTATGTTCGAGAAGTTTTATCTTGAAAGCCTTCTGTCAACGTCCGCTTTAATAAAAGAACATCCCCAAAAGTTGCTAATGAGTGGATCATAATCTTCATCTTTTTCTGGGTCAATACAAAAATAAATTCCATTTGACCTTTGAAACTTTGTAAAAGCCAACCGTTTACATGGAATTGAGAGCAGGTCTAACACGCCCACACAAAACGGAATTTCAGTTATTTTCGAGTAACAAAATCTCTTAAAATCCATCACTCGAACACCCTTCACACATTATCGGACATCACACCATCAAACCCCCAAATTGCGCTCCACAATGACCGTAATATCCCTCCAGCAGACAATGAATCAGGGGCTGCACGCACCGCCGTGACACGTCGTGATCAATACCGCTAGGAAATGGGAGATTCATCCCGGTTGACGGCCGGCGCGCCCGGCACCCAGCCCGGCCGATCCGATCCGTTACACTCCCAATCGTCTCTAACGAACATTTGAATTTAGAGTGGGGATTTAATTTTCGACGTTTTGGTGATTAGGTACGTGGAGGACGGAGTGAATAGGTAGATAATTCGAGTTCAGTACACCGCTTCCCGAAATACCTGCTAGAACAGCTGAATTTACTTACATTCCTTCACACAAATTTAAAGGAGCGTAAATTCTCATGTCCGTTGCGAGTAAATGAAATAGACTCGCATACCCTAAGCTCTCCAAAATTCACGAGTCAGCCCGAGATTTTAGCTGTCTGAGAAATTCACTAAGAAAACTTGCATGCTTGAGGGACGAACAAGCTGTCAAATAGATAGTTGATATTCTTCAGACTTTTAAAGAATAATGGATAGCATTTCTATGGAATTAAACAGCATTGAAAACAATGATAGATCATGCGATCAGTTTGTAGAAGTCCCTTACGGGATTCAGACGGCATCGGCTGAACAGTGAGCCATTAGTCTTAAGTGCATTAAGCGTAGATCGGGACACTATAGAATCACTAGGCTTCGGACTGATGACTTGAATGTCAGCTGCATTCTCTGTAGGTATCAGAGATTTACAAACTAGAGGGACTCGACATTAGCTTTTATAATTTTGACGTCGTAGTACTGAGGTACACAACCTTCTTACAATGAAATCCTTTAATATAACGACCCATTCGGGTTGAATTTTATAAGCAAGCTTCACAGTTCTGCCTACCCTTTACAGTTCTGCTTACTCTTTCAAATACGCTACGTTCTGTTTGCTATGCTTTACTCAGCTGTCTCATCATGTTTTATATGCGTTACCTGTCTCATCACCTGCCGAGCCTGTTCCGAACTATCTTGGGGTCGGCTTCTAGTCTAACGAGATGCAGTTGAATACCAGTATTTTACATGGAGCGACTGCTTATCTGACCTCCACAACCCAGTTACTGGGTAACGCGATACCCCCTAGTAAGACTAGTTGTCAGACTTGCGGGTTTTGACGACCCATAACGAATGTCATCCCCAAATGTCAGCCGGGACCAACAGCTTAACGTGCTTTCCGAGGCACGGAGAGGTCTTGGTGTATTAAGATGGTCACCCATCTACGCACCCACCGCGTCAAGTGTATCTTAGCCTGACCGATTTACCCGTACGGCTGTAATTACATAGCCACAAGCCCTTCGTTGCGTTTTGTCTATCCAGCGAAATACCATATTAATTAATTAGTCAAAACGCCTGCTGCCCCTGATTGATCGGCTCAACACTAACACAAGAACAATGGTTGTGGCTAGTACCCAGTACACAGTAGTACACGCGACGTAATCAGTTCAATTAGTTAACACGACAAACATATTGAGAGGATAATGCGCTCTTGTAAACAAAGGTACAGGATAGCAAA